>PVIH01011369.1:8640-49696 GCA_004025045.1 Sigmodon hispidus
TCTCTCTCTCTCTCTCTCTCTCTCTCTCTCTCTCTCTCTCTCTCTCCCTCTCCCTCTCCCTCTCCCTCTCCCTCTCTCACACATACACACACACAATTAAGAGAACACATACATTTGATGCACAGGAAAAAGCTGTGGAAATTTACATGCAAGCATATCTAAGGAAAGAGAAGCTGAGCCCTGAAATCTGTATCTTCAACCCAGTGAAGCCAAAGGCTGCTCTGCTTTGTCAAAACAAGCAGCTGCGAGGCTTGATTGAAGGCAAACCAGAGCCCATAGAGAAACTATCACTGTCTTACTGATAGGTAGGCAAATATTTTTAATGCAGCCATTCACTTGTTTCTGGCATCAACTGTATTCTAAACTTATAAGAATAGCATCTACAGGTTCCAGTACTTGGTAAAGCATGAATTTAGTGCAGTCTTAGCAACAAGCATCATGGCAAACAGATGTCTAGTGCTCCAGGGGCTTCTTGTCCTGTAGTATTTGTTTCTGTCAGACTGTGGGACTGTGGGTCTGCAGGTCCAGACCCCAGGCTGGACAGGCCAGAAACCAAATACTACATCCTCCTGTTGTCTGGATCTCTCTTAAGCTAAAGTGCTTATAATATTTTTCCAGCACAATACCAAAATAGAGAAGGCAAGCACACACAGAGTAGTGACCCATTGCCAGTGTTTCTTCCATACTGCTAACACCATGGGCCCAGGCCTGTGTGATGTTCCAGATTCCCCCAGATGAGATTTCTTCTAGCTAAGGTTTCCTACTGTAAGCCAAAGAATAAGCCAAAAAACTGCATCATTTTTAAGCACAGTTAAAAGAATTAAAATTCATATATTAAAAGGCCCAATCAAAACAGTGAAAAGGCAACATAGGAACAGGAAATATATTTATATTATATAAATGCCACTTACAGTTTGATGCCTTGTTGTAGAAGGTTTTCCAGGGCTCATTTGGGCCAGGGGTTTGGACCTGGCCTGCGGCAGCTTTTGTCCCCCAAAGAAATGAATCAGACACTTATTAACTTCATACTGTTTGGCCCATGTCTCAAGCACATTACTAGCTAGTTCTTTCATCTTAATTCAACCCACTTCTTTAGTATTCTATCTGCCACGTGGCCCAGCCCGTGGCTTACCTGTATTTCTCACATGTCTCTTCTTCAGGGGTTGGATGGAGACTGGCTAACTCCACCCTCCTTCTACCTGTCTGTCCTCTGATTCTCTACCCACTTCTATGGCGCTCCACATAGGTCAAAACAGCTCCTTTATTTACAGAATACAGAGAACATTCCACCACAATGCCTCAAAAGTAGTCAAAGAATTTGAAAAGTTAGTTTTTTCAAAGAAGACAATGAAGCAGCCAACAAACATGAAAAATCTGTATAGATTCATAACTCATAACAGAAAGGCAAGTCAAAACCAAAATAAGGAACAATCTCAAGCCCAGGAGTAGGGCTTTTATCCAAAAACTGGAAATAAATGTTGGTGAGGATGTGGAAAAATTGGAAAATTGAACAAGTGTGGAGGTTGTAAAAATAAAAGAAACCTTAGGACTCAACAATTCTAATTCAAGATATGAGTCTCCAAAAGAACTAAAAACAAGATTGTAGAGATATTTGACATTAATATTCAAAGTATTTCAATAACAAAATCATAGACAGAAACTGAATACTCATCAGAAGCTGGATTAATAAGGAAAATGTGTCATATCTATATAGTGGAATATTATTTGACCTTTGAAAAAGGAAAGCAAATATGATGTGATGTAACATGGATATATTTTAATGATACTGTGTGAAGTAAGCTGACACAAAGCAGTTACTACAAGATCACATTTATATGAGGTTCTTAGGTTCTTGTAGCAGTCACCTTTGTATAAAATTGAATTAGTGATTTTATGAAATGAGTGGGGTGGAATAGGGAGTTGTTTAATGGATACTAAATTTTCTAAAATAAAATAAGTTTGAAGATTGATTTTACCTAATAGTTAAAATGGTAAGTTTTATATTTTTTTTCCCATGGTGAGTGGATTAGTAAATGAATGAGGGAAAGGGTGAAGTGATACCATGCATGAACATGAAACTGGGGTCTGTATTAGACAGTACCCAGTAGCCACCACTTACTCCTGGAACTCCTGATCATCTGGAAATACCTAAGTCAGATAACCTTTTCCTCCAAAGTCAGTGTGTTGCTGCTTGCAGGTAGAAGCATAGGACCTTCTGTCATTTGTGTTCCTTCTTTTCCACATTGATTCACTTGCACATTTCCTTACTCCCTAGGTGGATAAACATTGAATGCCTTCTCGTGAAAACATGTCACCAAGGCTGTAACCAACACAGTGAGGGAGATTGCCTTGATCTTTCCTTCAAGGAGCACACAGACTGGAAGTGGAGCCAGATCTGTCTGCTAAAACTGACCCAGGAAAGATCATGTTCTGAGAAATGTGGAAGCCTAGAGACGGTGAGACTACCTAATTGGAGAAAGGGTATAGGCAAGAGGATTTTTGGGTCCAGGTATGAGCCCTAGAAGACCAGTAAGGCTCAAGTGGGCAGAGGAAGATTTCCAAATATATGCCAGGAGAAAAATTCTTGGGAGAAGGGAAGAGAAATGTGAAGAAAGTAAAGTTGAGCAATAACCACAAGTAGCTTAAAGAAATTTATTAACTTCTAATTCACAGTTATCTCACCAGGTACTGTAGCATTCACAAACTCTTCAGAACTTGTGTGCATAAAGGGGTGGTGCCCAAAGCTTCCAACCACCTCTCTCACAGTGACATTGTCTGATAAGGAGGTATGACCCTGAGCAAGCACACTTAAACCCACCCTACCAATCCATTCACAGCCCTTTCATGTCTTCAGAAATGGTATACAGGGGCCCAGCGTCTGCAGCCTCTTCTTAAATGCATATAAAAGCATGAAAATGGCTGCTTAGAGCACATGTCAGAAAAGTTTGAAGCAGAATGCAGTAGAGAGTAACTAGACATAAAGAAACCACAAGTAGGAGTCAGGTATTGTGGTACACACTGTTCTTCAGAGAAGAACACTGTCCAGGTTTCTGGTTTTAAGAAATCCCCCTGAAGAACAATTCCACTGTTCCCTGGTTCCTTTTCACATTTGGGCAGTAAGCTCTTGAAAATCCAACCCACATAATCTACACTTTCCACAAGTTTCGCTGTTAGCTGGATTTGGAGGGAGACTCCAAGATATTGTAGGCAAAACTTTAAGCCTTAGCAAGGCTTTAGGGAAAGTTCAAAGGGACATGAGGACAGATGCATGTAAATGTAGAGCTCTATACAGTACAATTAACTCCTAGGATCAAAGCAAGCCTGGACAGGCACCTATATCTATTCATCAGCAGCTGGCTCAGGGGTGTTTATCCCATCTGATAGGTAATCATCCTCATGGTTCTGTTTCATCTTGGTCTCCAGCACTGTGATGCGTTGCTTGAGCTTCTGCTGGGCCCCAGTGTACTCAGTCAGCAGGCGGGCAAAGCGAGTGTACAAGGTCTCCATGTTTGTTTCCAGCTGTTCCAGCTTCTCCTGAACATCTACCTCCATGCTGGCTGCTACCTCATTCTCATCTAACAGACCTTCTTTCATCAGGATCTCCCGACCCCGCTCCTCCAGGACTTTCTTGGCATCAGGGTACTCAGTCACAGCTTCCATAAGATCATCCTTAGACAAGCAGAAGAGATCTGAGTAGCCCAGGCTACGGATATTGGCAGTGCGCCGATTGCCCATTTTGCTGCCCTTAATGTTAAGGATGCTAATCTCTCCAAAGCAGCTCCCAGCTGAGAGCAAGGCATACTGAGTCACACCATCATCAGCTACTACTGCCAACTTGCCCTCCTTGATGATGTACATTTCCTTGCCAATGTCCCCCTTACGGCAAATATAATCCCCAGGGCTAAAGACCTGAGGACGAAGCTTTAATACCAGCTCCACCAGGAGGCCAGCCTCACAATCCTGAAATATGCGTACTTTTTTCAAAGTAGACAAGTGGACATTAATGGCTATCTCAGCCCTGAGCTTTGCTGGCAAGTTCTTGAGGACTTCTCGTTCATCTACTGTCTTCTTATTGGTCCACAAGTAGTCAAACCATTTAATGACCTTGGCTTCCATCTCTTTGCTGACTTTTCGGAACTGCATGTAGTGTTTAACAGCATCAATCTTGGCCTGGAACTCTGCTCGTGTGGCATTCATGTTGGAGATCATGGAGCCCACATTTCCCACAATGGTGGCAAAGATGAGGACACCAATCAGGAAGTCAAAGATGACAAAGAGGTACTCCTCATCCTTTACAGGAGGTGGTGTCTCTCCAATGGTGGTGAGGGTCAATGTGGACCAGTAAAGGCAGTAAATATATTCCCTGGCAAGGTAGCCGTACTCAGGGTCAGTAATGTTGGGGTAAACCCAGGTGTCAACCCCAAAGCCAATAGATTTGGAAATGGCATAGTAAATGCAAGCATTCCAATGGATGATGACCAAGATGTAGAGGACCAGATTGCTAATTCGGAAGATGTTGGGGTAGCTGGTGCGTGTCTCTGTGCGGTCAAAGAACTCAAACATACGGGCAAAGTGTAACAGACGGTTGAAGCGCACCTCAGGGCTGTGGATACCCACAGCAAAATAAATGAGGTCAGTGGGGATGATGGAAGCCACATCCAGTTTGAACTGTAAGGTATGGATATAGTTGTCTCGTAACTTCTTAGGGTCTTTTACCATGAGTCCCTGTTCTAGGAAGCCTGATAGAGATACAAGGCAACATGTCACTTCTGTCCTCTGTCCAGTCTCTCCCTAGAAGATAATTCTCAACAAGGAACAAACTGTGACTTAGCTTACCTTCCCACAGAAGACCACAGACCACATAGTGGGACTGGCCAGAAGAATCCTAACAAACTACGCCAGATCTAAACCTCCATAAGTATGTGACAGCATAAGATTTAAAGAGTATCCTAACAGTGGTTCACCCAGGAGATGGGCTTCAATACCATGTCCAATCAATTTCTTCAAATTTTGGATTCAGTTCTTTGAACTTGGGAGTTTGAATGCTGCTTGTGCAGCACAGGTGCTCACTCACCTGTGCGCAGTCGAATGAAAAGGTCTGCAATGTAGATAGTATCTGAGAAGTAGTCCAGCACCAGCCACACCACAAAATAATTTCTCTGTAGATCACTGAAGCAGGCTCTGTAAGAGGACAGGGCTGACTTCACTAACAAAACCACATAAATTCTCCTAGTGACCCTAAGTCCACTTCTGCAGAGAGAGCTTCACATAGCCACCAGAGACACCAGTGAGTCACAGCTGGCTTAGTGGCAATGACAATGGGCAAAGGTAACTTCTACCTCAACCCTTATCACTAAACAGCCACCACTGTATGTGCATTACCACTGACCATTGATAGTCTTTCTCTTCCCCTAGCTCCAGAAACAGAACACATCTTAGTCATGACTATATGCCACATCCCTGGTCCAGGGCATGAAACTGTAAGTCATTAGTGGTTTAAGTTGAATGAATAGATAAGTCATTAGAAGAACAGCTGATTGGCTTCTGTATTCACTACTTCAGTAGATACTATTGAACATATCATCCAACCCTGGCATGATGAGTATGTAAATAGCAGTGGAGTTTAAGTTAAAGGTGGTGAGACTAGGGAAAGATTAGTGAGTACAGGAGGAAGGAATTGGCAATATTTGGACAATGAATGGGTAAAATCTAGGAAAAGGCCTACAGAGGGAACAGAGGAAGGAACAGATCTGACTATGTACTAGTCTAGGGGTAGAATGGTCACATTTAGAACCAAACTCCCACATAATATGCAGAACAAACTGGACCACAGCCTCCAGCCACGCTGGGCCATCAACAGATAAAGGCCTTGCTCATGTTATTCTTTCTATCCAGAATTCTTTCTGCCAACCTCACATATTTGAATAGATTACTACTTCCCACTAAGATCTCAACTAATGTCTCTGACATACCTGTTATGGTGGTTTTTTTCTCTAGCAACTTGCTACCTCTAGTCTCTGGTACTTTCTTGCTCATTTTTTTGTTACATATTTACATTCAGTCTTCCTGACAACACTGAAAAAAAAGCAGTAATTGTATCTTTCCTGATTTCTACTATATACCCAACACAAAGCACAAAACCAAATTAGTATTCAGGTAGATTTTTTCTGAGTGAATAACATAACTGGGTAGTGTTATGTGGACTGCTGTCAGGGAAAGAGAGGAGGACCAAGTTCAGTGGACTTTGAAGGTCAATCTTGGAGTTTTATCATAAGAACAATTGGAATCTTCTAAGTAGTTTTAGAAAAGATAGTAGTATAATAAAATTCCAGTTTCTATATAGAATATTAGTTGCAAGTATGGCACATTACTGAAAGGGTCAACTATACCTTCAAGGAATAGAGGCAGGACTACTGTAGCTATCCCAGATAAAGAATAGAGGGGGATGATTTTATAAAGAATTGTACTGAGATGCATGAAAAAGCTTCTGAAGTTTACAGGAAAGCAGCAGAAAAAGGACCAACATGAAGACTTGATGGCATATTAAACAGAGAGAGTATTATTAGGGTAACAAAGTAGATAACAGAGAATTCAGCAATCAGAGAACTCAGAAAGAGCACTGAACTGTTGCATACTCTCTGTTCAGAGTTGAGATTGCTGTAATCTTAATCCCATTTCTCATGGAATATGCTTCTATGATCAATCCCACCCAGGTTCCTCCATGCTCACCTGGCCACCAACAGGCACCAGTTGTAAAGAACAGGCATTGCAATGACAAACAACCAGCGGTAATACCAGTCTCCAGCTGGGTCTAAGACAAACAGTTCAAATTTCTTCCTGAAGAGACAAATAGGGGTCACTAGAGTGCTAAGAGTCCAGATTTCAGAACCCAAAATTCTCAAAAATATTAATGAATTAAAAGGATTGTGGGTTGATCTTATGGTTTCCTTTTGCAGTAACTCACAGCCAAATAGGTTCATTGCCTCCCCTGTCCTCTGAAAGGGTCTCACTCAGAAGATGTATCAAGGACAGAACTTGTATCACATATAGGCTTTGAGGGAGTTTGAGAAGGGTATTTCCCAAGATGGTAAGAAGTTTTAAGCCTGTTGCCACAGCTCCTTTGGGAAATGAGAGAAGTTGCATATGCTTCCTTCCCATCCTCCCTTCCCATTCTCTAGACTTCAGCCTCCAAATCACTTTCCCACATGCTTCATCCTAATTGTCAAGAGCCTTTTTCCTTCCACTAGCCAGAGATGGGAGATGTCAACCTGGCCAGACATCCACTATTGTCTACTTATTCTTCAAATGTAAGACCCACCAATTATTCTATATTTTTATCTCCTCTCTCTTTCTTCCCTCTTCTGCTAAATCATCTGGGTCTTAGGCTCCTGACTTCCACATAAGCCCCTTTCTTGGTCATGTTGGAGCTAAAAATGGGCATAGCTTCAATAGCATTCTATGACTACAGCCTTCCTGTTCATCACATACTACTGACTGCTGGAGCTAGGGCTAAGGCCATATGACCTTGGTTGAAGCTCCTCTCCTGCAAAAATTCGCTCCATGAACAACTAGAGAATGTTTATCAAGGGTACCACGGTGGTATGAAAAATAAACTCAAGTTCCCCATGGAAAGGAGATCACTGCTGTTTGAGAGGTCCTGGGTGAAGATAATGGAAATGTTCAGAGTAAAAAGAAGGTCATCTCTGTCCAGTTCATCATCTGCTATCATAGAGCTTGGCAGAGCCCTGTACCTCCTCCGATAATAGTTAGAATCCCCACTGAGATTGCCCATGGCAGCTATGGGAGCTTTTGGAGCCCATGGAGACTGGATAGATATACTTGGTGCCCTTTCCATCACCATCCTTGTCTTTGCCATCCCCCTGATGTGTTGTCACAGTCTGGAGTTCAGGCCCACGGAAACGCTCCAGAAATGAATCAGGCCTTGGTTCCTCCTCACGGAAATTCTTGTTGGCCCAGTCTCTGATGACTCCCACCAGGCGGACAATCCTAGAGGGGAGAGGAGAAAGCAGGAGTGCATGCCAAAGAAATGATCTGTGCTATTTAAACCAGACCTGTCCTAGAGTGTTTAATGCCTGATGGACAGGAGAGAAGAGGAAAAGCCGGAAATAGAACAGGCCATGATTTCCTGTATGCTAAGATCTAGAAAGAGGCCAGCATTGTGGGCAAGTGTTGGGGCTTAGGCATTATCTGAAGTACATCCTGTGGAGGAGAGTGAACCTCCAAAGATTTCCTGTGAAACACAAACAGGAGATCGAGGCAAGATTGAGATTGTAAGTGGACAGGCCAGTATGAAATCAGCCCCACCCAGCCTTCTTGATTTCCCTATGAGGCCTATGACCTTGAGACCCTATATATAGTACCTTCTGCTGTAATGAATTCCCTGTTCTCAGTGCTGAGGCAGCCAAATAT
Source organism: Sigmodon hispidus (assembly GCA_004025045.1). Lineage (NCBI taxonomy): Eukaryota > Metazoa > Chordata > Mammalia > Rodentia > Cricetidae > Sigmodon > Sigmodon hispidus. Next base: position 17,071 of record PVIH01011369.1, read on the forward strand.
GAAGGGAAGCATCTCCTATCTACTCTTAGCTTGCCTCACAAGAGCCTCTAGAGCAATGAAATAACACTTCAACACAGGGATTTCTAAAGCCTCTCAAGGTGATTCTAAGTCAGTGGTTCTCAACCTCATTAGCACTGTGACCCTCATTAGCATTCAGCTCCTCCTGTTGCGGTGAGCCCCAGCCATGAAATTATTTTTGTTGCTACTTCATAACTATAATTTTGTTACTCTGTTTTCTGATGGTCTTAGGTGACCCCTGTGAAAGGGTCCTTCCACCTTCAAGGAGGTTTCAACCCACTGACTAAGAACCACTGCTCAAGCATTTTATGAAAAGGCCTAGTAAAGCTGAGAGAAGGATCATAGTAGCCATTTGGCAAGTCCCAAGAACAGAAAGGGTAGCAGCAGGTTAGTTAAAGTGGAGAACTCACCTTCGAAATCCACCCCTTTCCCTCCGAGGGGTATCCATCTCTGCCAACCTTTGCAGTTCTGAAGAAGTGTCATCATCAGCCACCACAGACTGTGGTCTGCATACAAAGAAACAGAGTTGACCCAGGTACTCTGAGTATGAGTTTGTCTTTCCTCTTAGGACATGCCTAAACATCTCACAGTTCTTTTTGAAGATGTCCTAGAGCCAAATGTAACTTGTTCTATGACTGTAAATCAGAGCTCCAAGGAGATAATACAGACTCTGGGTTATTGATGAAATCACCTAGTCTGAGCTGTGAGTGCAGCTCAGGGGTAGAGTACCTTCCTGGTATATACAAAACCCTGAGATTCTATTTGAAGTCTAGCAAAAGAAAGAAAGAGGGTGGGGCAGGAAATGGGAAGGAGAAAAGAAGAAAGAAGATAAGAAAAAATGTTACCCAACATCAGTACACTCACCTGCTACCTGTCCTGTGGTCATCTTTGCCATTGGCCTTGATGGAAGGAGGAGGATGATGGTTATGGTTATTAGCTGGAGAGCTCTTCACACCATTGGATTTTTTGGTCATCCTCCATATACATCCAGGGCTCTCATCTGATAAGGCAATAACCAGTGAACTCTAGTACCCATAGAGATCAAGGGAGCTAGAGGTGATCAGAGTGAGAATAGAACCAGGCCCACTGACCTTAGTAGTTCATGTGTCAAAAAAAAAAAAAACATTTGGGTAAAGGTAAGAAAAATTACATTGTATATTTTAGCATTATTTAGATTTTAAATAATACATCAGAGTGAGGGAGTATAACCATTTCCTTGGCCCTTAGGGCCTAACATTGAATTTAATGCTGAATTCCATGGCTTTATGTTGCTATAGCAGTCATTATTTGGGGTTTATGATATTTGTTCAAACAAGGAAGAGATGACCAGAAGACATGTTCACAAAATAGACTGAGAAAAAGAAACTGAGGAAAGAGAAAACCAGTAGTGAGAAAGAAGATTGTGTACTACAGTATCTCCCATCAGTCAGCAAGAATGGGACTCAGAGATCATCACAGTAGGTGTTTTCTTTTCTAAGGCTGATCTGTATGCCCTACTACATATGGATAGAAATGGACTCCACATCATTGCTGTGAATTCTCAGATCGTAGAGAGCTGTTTAATTCAAGACCCCTATGATGCAAACTGGGAGTGGACAGAAAGAGGCTTTCATTCATATTTGAAGTTTCAGCACTGGTAGACATGGCTATCCTTCACAGCAGAGTAGTCTACATATAGGATCCCAAAATTGTCATCACAGAGTCAATGCTCCATTTAGAAATCAGGAAATGCAGGGTAATCTTTGTGATGGTCTCTCTTGACTGAACACAACCTTCATCTTATTCTGAATATTTTCCTGTTGTTACACAGGAAATCTTGTGAGGATATCCACCCCCACAGGATGCACTCTAGGTCATGCCTGGACCCCACAGCACTTGCCCTCAATGCAGACCTCTTTCCAGTTTCTTTCACTTCTTCTAGCATCTAAAGCTGTCACCATGGTGATGGTAGTCACGTCAAGAAGCCTCAGAGATGCTCTCCTGGTGCTCTCTGTGGGACTATGGCATCAGGATGCTAATGAGGACACTTGAGGAAAAGTAACCAGCAACCACAAGCACTTTCTTGAACCCTAGAGGCAGTAGACCATGGAGACAGAAAGTTCCAGGTAATGCAAACAAATCCAAGGCCAGTAACACTGGTTAATTTCAAGGTTAGTGGTGTTGAAGTACAAGCTTGCAGATCAGGAGTGACTGTAATACACGTGTTCCCTCTCTGTGCTTCTGACAAACACACACATACACACACACACACACACACACACACACACACACACACAAAGTTTCCTGCATCTTATCTACCAGGAATAGGTATTCTATTTTTCTGATTCCATTGTGACATCACCCAGCTATGCATGCTTTTCATCAAAACTGTCCACTAAAGGGAACAAGAAGGCAGTTAATCATTGCTTCAGCTCTCTCAGTCAACCAAGAGATTCTAGCTGGTACACTTTACAAACAACTCAACTACTCCCAAGACATTTATTACAACAAGTCTCTAATAAGTTTCCACACTCATATCTCTAGTTGCCTGCTACCCAGTTCCTTTGATGTACCTCTGACCCTCAAAGCCTGCATAACCAAGAGCGCATTTGACATTCACCTGTAAATTAGCCACTTTTTCAGTTAACTAGTCCTAACAGTGGTTTCTTTCTGCCAAGTCACTCAAATCAGAAACCTGGGTTTCAGCATAATTATCTGCTTCCTTGATCACATCCAAGCAGCATCACTCAATAGTTAATCCCTCCTCCTTCAAATTATCAACCATCTGTCTTTCAATCCACCTCTACCATTGCTGCAGTCTTCCCTGTGGCTCCCAAGGCCTGTTGCAACAGGTTTTTTGAAGTCAGTACTCCCTGGAGTCTGCCCTGGACACTGTCAAGGTTTAACTGACAAGAAAGTTAATCTCTCATGGGGACAAATGCACTCTCATATCAAGAATGGGTAAGGGTGAAGGATGAAAGGAGAGTTCAGAAAAGCTTCAGCTGTGTAAATAGTCCAAGTATCTGACCAAAAGGAAGATAAGGATGGGGACAGGTAGAAGGCTTGAAAAGGCACAAGAAAATAATTCCCAGGGAAGACGGATGCCTCAAGGCCAATACTTCTACCCCTTGAGGTGAGAGGTGGAATAGAACCTGGAAAGAACAATTTGGTCCTTTGTAGAACAACAATCAAAATCAGTGAATTATGTCTCAGGAGGTGAGGAGTAGTTGGGGACAAGAGATAGAGCTATAACTAACTCTGCAATCTTGACTGAGAAAAGCCAGAAATACAGTCAAAATGGAAGGAGAATATAAGGTTAAGAAAGGTTCTCTTTTTATAGCCATTGTTAATTTTTACTTTTATGTTACCAGTTTGTCATCACAGAGTCAATGCTCCATTTAGAAATCAGGAAATGCAGGGTAATCTTTGTGATGGTCTCTCTTGACTGAACACAACCTTCATCTTATTCTGAATATTTTCCTGTTGTTACACAGGAAATCTTGTGAGGACATCCACCCCCACAGGATGCACTCTAGGTCATGCCTGGACCCCACAGCACTTGCCCTCAAAAAGTTTGTTTGCCTTTTGTTTTTGTTGTTGTTTGTCCTTTTTCTTTCTTCAAGGAGATAACAAAGCAAGCTTGGAAATTTTGAGAAGGAATTTAGTTAGAGAGTTGATTTTTGTGCTTGAAATCAATTGTACTAGAGTAGAGCCCATGAATGGTGGTATAATAGGTGGGATCAGGTGTCAGAAGATGAAATTTATCAAATGCATTAGGAAGTGATACTGAGGAACAGTCAAAAAATAAATAATTTTGATGGGAGTACGGATATAGTGAGAATCATTTGAAAGGGTTCACTTCCACAAAACTCCACTATTAGAAGTGAAGTGGGAGGATATTCTGCTTTAGCAATGTTGGACTGCCTTACATGCGAACTTTGGAGGAAGCAATATTTGATGTATGAATGAATAGAACAATTCAACAAGTGAAAAACCAAGCTTGTCAAGCAAGACAACAGGCTAACATAGATGCTCTGAGAAAAGAGGTAGATGGAGGATCTTAGGTGAAGAATGAGATACCCAAGAAAAGTGCCTTTTAAATCTATAGTAAGGCATGCTAATACCATTTCAATAGAGCACAGTTTCAGCCATGAGGTCCTTCTGGGCTTCTTCTCATCCATTAGTTCACTAGTTAAGTAAGCAGGAATCTATAGATAACAAGTCTGGCACAATGAATCCCCTGAACCCTGACTAAAAGGATTTCCAGAGTTTCTTTTGAGTATGGATAGTAATATGAAAGCCAGAAAGACTAGAAGTTCTGGTTCGTAGCTCTCTAAAATGCTCACTGCTGTTTAATTCTCTTATCCATTTATCTATCTCACACCATTCACCCATTGGGAACCAGTCCCTGGGCTGAATATTAAAGGTAGAGATGGAAGTCTAGCAGAGTCTACAGAAACCTCAGGTTTATTCCCAGATGAACTAAGGCAACAACCAGGAACACAGTCTATCTTAAAAGTTGTTCTATGTTCATATTTTATTCTGTTTCCAGCAACACATCAGCAATTATTCCCTCCCTCTTTGAAGTAATAAGTTTTTCTCACTTTATTTTCCTCCCCGTGCCTTAGCCACTGCTTCCCCTGTTCTTTGAGCTGCCTCTTCCAATCAATAAAATTTCAGTTGTGAGCTCAGCCTTCACTGAAGCATATATTTTTTTCTCTCTATCATTTCTTCCCCAGTGTGGTAGCTTTTAATACATCGGAATGCTAGCAACTTATAAACCTCTAACAGTATCCCAGCATCTTCTCTAAGTTTCAGTTTGAACTCACAACATAATCATTTTGATAAGGAATAGATGTCTCAGGATCAATATGTTCATAATTGAGGCTTTAATCTTCCCCTCCAAACACTATCATCTTACATTCATCTGTATCTTGGAAAAGCAAAGCCATAATTATCATAACTTGGGTCCAAAACTTTTGTGGTTTTGTCATTCCTTTCACATTTGTCCTGCTACATATTCAGAGTATGCAGGCTCTACAGTTACAACATCACCAGCTCAATATCTTATCACAACTATATTAATCCAAGCTACCACCAACTTTTCTTAGTGCTTGGCATAGTAGATAATGAATGAGCTTTGGATGGATAGTTGAACAATTTTCCATTCGTTCCTTCACTTTTTCAAAGTCATCTCTCCATCCTTCATTATGCTTCTCTTTCATTAGGTATTCTAACTTAGAAAAAATATACAAAATAATTTATTGGCTAAGATTGAGCAACAGAGATTGATTATATCCTCCAGAATGCAATAATCATACTTAGGAAAAATATAAGTAACATTTCCCACCACTTCAACCATCATGCAACCAAAAAATTCTTAGGAGGAAGGAAACAAATAAAGTGAGCCTTGTGGTAAGTCCTCATCCCTCATATTCCTTGTGATGTTTTTAGGCCATAACATAGAGGGGGAAATGAAAGTGGACCTTAATAGATTCTGTGGATTGAGAAGAGAGTAGAGACTCCAAAGAGACCAGAGCAGCAAAAGTGGACAGAGCAGAGTATTGGGAGAGGAGTAAGCCTCAGAGTGAGGAGAGAGAGAGAGAGAAACACAAGACAGGGGCAGATAGACAGAGATAGAGAGATATAGACAAAGAGATGCAGAGAGGACTATAAGCAAGCTCTGGGAATCTAAAGGTGGACCCTATCACATATTCAGCTTAGTAATATAAGCCATCCTCTTAAATTCAATAGTATAGGTCTAGGTCTCAGTCTTTAGATGGGGTCTAACGCCACCTATCAGGAACACCTAATTGTTTGTGTGGTCTTGGTGAGAATAGCCAGAAGGGCCTTGATCAACACTGAGAAATGAGTAGTCCCTACACTGAACAATGTTGTGATTCACTGAAAACTAATAAAAGTATAGCCCAAATGCATAAAATAATTTCCAAGCAACTAAAATACAATCCACAAAAAGTACCAAAATCTTATTAGAATTAATAAAAATAGGCAAAAGAGTCAGAGCTCTTCCACTGTTAGGAATAACTATAAAAAAAACATCAACCTAAGAAGCATAAAATATATGCAATGGACCTGGTGCAGATCCATGCAGGCCCGTGCTTGCCACTTTGTTTCTGTGAGCCCATGTGATACCTGATTCTTTGGGCCATGTTCTCCTGGATGGCATTCTGTGGACTCCCAGAAGATAGACATTAGAGAATGAAAATGAAAATGAAAATTATAAACTGTGGGGTAAGGGAAAGTAGTCATGATGGTAATTCATAAGACTTTTTAAGATTACAAGAAATTCCAGATTCTATTACTATCCAGCTCACCCCGACTTCTAGTTCAAGCCAAAAATTTTCCATACTGTTTGTGATCTCTTCCACGGCTGACATCAAATAAAGACAACTCAAAGCCTTAGCTAGAAATTAATCCCCAGCTCCAGTCATTGTAATGGAAAAGTTCTGAGTGATGAGCAAGGAACTTAACCAAATGCTATGACATTTACACTGTAAGCAGTATAATCAGGGCAAGTTGGCAGGCACAAAGCAATATGGGGGACGAAATGGAAGCAATGACCCTCCTGTCAGGCAGCTGGAACCCCATGATTAGGGGTTAAGAGCACACTTAGTGTGCATTTACCTTGTGCTAAGTAAATGACTTAAACAATTCATTTAATCTTCACTACAACCTCACTAGACTGATGTTATACTGCCCACTGCCCACTCGGCCATAGGCTAACTTGGAAGGCACATAGGGCCAAGGAGTTGCTTACTATGCAAAGATTGGCAGGTTCTTGAAGTTAACTTTTGAGGGTGGATCTGAAGTTGCTGTGTCCTAGGAGGGACAGTTGATTGCGGCTTAACTGTGAGGACAGCCAGAAGAACTGAAGGTTGGAAGAAGATAAGTGACTGGTATTCACTAGGTGGGCCCACTCAGCAGGTGAAAGCCCTTGATGTTTTCATTGGCTCTCCTCTATTTTCTTCAGCTGATCTGAGGCCAGGATCCACTCAGTCTCTCTACAAAACTGACATGGCCTGGCTCTGTGTTTGAGGAACAAAACCCTCAGCACAATAATATAGACTTTGCCTAAGAATTTGATGGATGAATATAGTTGCCCATTCCTTTAACAAGTAGCTGAAACATCTAGTGTGGATTCTGTAGTATTAGAAAGTTGTATCTGGTATGGTCTTTCTAAAAGATACTTCATATTTTTACAGTATCAGCTATACAAATTCTGTGCCCAAAGGGAAGAGCCTTCTAGAAGGCCACCCAAGACAGACTGGAACCGAGCAACTGTAATTTATTCTCCAAACCCTCCTGTCCTCATATCCCCAAGCATTTTCAGGCTGTCTATGTCTCCTAGTGGTAGACAATAAGTTCCTGGACTACATATGTGAACCTGATATGGGCCAATATTTCTGAGACTAGGTTCCTGTCTTATCTCTCTAGTGTATCAGATGAGAAAAGCTCATCTTTTCTTACACGTCCTCAATTCAGAAACCTAAGCATCATATTTTATATCACCAAATTTAATTTAATTTAATCACCAATTTAAATTCCCAAATATTGCTTGTTCTGCTGCTGAACTCTATCTTCTCTTCCCCATACATCCTGACTACTGCTACCTGAGGTTTTGTCTGCACCTTTGGCATAGACTTTAGCTCCTTGTTTCTCCACATTGAGATCCCCAAATTTTCCTTTTACCCACCTTCCCCAGCACCAGATGAGTTGGTAGGTGCACACCTGGGCCCAACTGTCACTCCTACTTTGAAAACTATACAGAAAAACTTCATCATGAAAAGAAGCTTCTAAGATCAGGGACATTTCTGGGCTTTTTAGCCACATATTCTTAAAACCTGCTTCAGTTACAATCACATAATAGAAGGCTGATGTATATTAGACAAGGGAATAAATGAGTGAGTAAGTAAATGGGTTAATAAATGACTGAATGAATTCCCTAAATGTGCTCTGTACTTTTCTCACTCTACATCTTCTCTCATGCCTCATTTTCCCAACATTTATATTATAAATTTTGTATCTCTTAGTGATTACCCATGCTGTACTCACTTTTGATCTATCATAATTGTGCCTCAACTTAAAGCATACAAATATATTACATGAAAGCTCTCAGGTCCCCTCTTCCTGAAGGATGGAGCCATTAACTAGTAGAGGCAGAGAAAGTTGTAAGGGGTCCAGCTGTGAAGAAGACATGGCCTGGTGTCCTGGTTATTGACAAGAAGTCTAGAAAAAAAGATTTTCTAACACTAGCCAAATCTTAAGGCTTCAATCTGATATGAAAGGGACCTAAACATCCTTCTGTGCACTCACAGAAAAAGCAAGAAACTGAGCCAGATGCAGCCTTGGTAGTCTGTTCCTGTTCCAGACTCATGGCTTAACTCCAGAACCCTCCCTCCAGCAGAAGGTCTAAGGACTTCACTGCAGATACATTGGTCCAACTAGCAGAGAGTCATGTTTCCAAGTCTGAGGAGCCCAGAGTAGGTGCTTTACTCTAAGGATTTCTTGGGCATGCCAGAGTGACCATTTAAGAGCCAAAGTAAAGACTGAAATCCCAAAAGTATTGCTTGGAGAAGCATCATGTGACCCCTCCCCTACCATGGCATCTATTTCACAAACAGCCACAGAGCTCTACTCGCCGTGCTGTAAGGCTTGGAGGCCCAGAAATGCTGTAGGCCAAGAAGACAAAGTCCTGTAGGAAGGTTCACAAGCTCCCTACTACCTTGCAAAATTCATGCCTAGCCAAGCTTTCTGTCATCCTCTTTACCATCTTCCTATGTCTGGTGTGACATTTCCTACCACCACACTCCTACAAGACCCAATATTTAGCTTGGCTGCTTTTAAGGTACAAAATTTTCCTCAAATAGCCAGTTGCTTCTGCCCTACTGAGGAATCATACACAGGAGGGCCCCTCAAATCACAGCTTTAGGGTCTGTGGGTTTTATTTTCATGACCTCCATAGAAGCCATCAGCCCATGGACACATGAAAGTTTGATCCCCCTTTTCTCACCAGTAGGATGGCTTCAGAGGCAGAGTCCTGGAGCCACAGTCAACATCTGTTCCATCCACACCACTTCCAAACAAAGACAAGCTCTTGAAAGCTCAGGAGCACTGAAACAAGCTGAGATTTCCTGCTTCTTCTGTTGCCCAGCCAGGGAAAGTTTTTTGAGACCCCAGGAAATAACAACAGCTTCCCAATCAGAGAGCTGCTCCACGTTGCCTGATGCCAGCCCCAGAAGCCAACAGAGGCCAAAATGGAGCCCCAAATCACAGCTAGATGAGCTTGAGAGGCTAGTTCAGGGTGCCCCTCAAAAAGCTGTCTCCAATGTGGACCCTGCACAACCCAGGCTCCTGACATCTGAGAACTAGATACTGAGCTGCCTGTATGTTGAAGCAGCTTGTCTGGCCCCTCCCAAGCTCCCTGAGGGACTCTCCCTGCACAGAGCAGGTGCAAAGCTTTCCTTCAGAAGACTGCAAGCTCTTGGCCACCGAGCTAGTGCCTTAAAATGTTGACAGAGCTCCAGGGAGCCTACCTGATTGGAGTCTAAATCTGTGAAAAATCTTGGAGACATAAGAATAATCCAGAGTGTGGCCAGTCATAATGGGAAAATTCAATGGGCCAGGATTTGAGAAGTGAAAGGGACAAGTAATCCTTTGGCTCTTTTTTAAAGAGACCAGGATTTCAGACTGTTCCTAGGTCTCTGTCTCAACCTTCCCTTCCCACAATCTGCTGTCTTCTCCCCATCTTCCCCCAGCTACTAAGAGGCCAACCTGAGCAAGAACAGTTGGAATATCTTGTTTCAGCCTTTGCCCAGGTCTGGCTGGCAACTAGGAGCCAGACTGGTAGAGAGAGCCCTAATGGAAGCCTCCAGTTTCCACACCTGCACAGGTGGCTTAGATCACTAGCCCTTCCCTCAGTGGATAGCCAGAAGAGTTCTAACTGATATCCTGGCCTCAAAATCTAGGACAAACACGGGTACATATAAACTCTGCATAGGACGGCATGGAGAGTTTTCAGGGACATACATTTAGCTACACAGGGGCTTGGCAGGAGGAGTTAAGGGCTAATGTCTGCCTTTTTCAGGAGAATATATTTATGTGTGGCATATATAATTGGCAATTTTGAAAATGTCATGTGGATGGCACATAGTGATATTTACTACAGAAAGGTGGTAGTTAAAATAAACTTACTTCAGGGGAGAAGATTTCTTCATAGAAAGTGTTCCTTAAAGCCCAAGTGCATAACTGAATAAAATTATGCTCTGAGGACACTGATGGAAGGCTTCCTCCATCCCTTTTTTTTTCTGCTGAGCCTCAGTGATGCAGAAGGCAGTAAAAACTATTCCCTACACACTCACAAGCTACTAGGTAGTTATATACTTCTGTGTTCCTCTAATTCCAGCCATAGGTGGTATGGGAGACAATTCATCGTGAAAAGCAGCATATCCTTGAAAAGTTTCCTCCCCTGTCACCAGATGTAAATGAGTCCATTCTGGACACACTCCTTTTCCATGGGGAGAGAGTCACAGTTTTTGGGTAGAGGAAAATATAATCAGAAGACAAAAGCTTCAGATAGGTCACAGTTTTCCAAAAGGGACAAGCAGAGGATCCTGCCATTATCTATTTTGTCCCTGTGTCTCTTAAGGAAACCTACAGAGCGGCTCACTGCTGACTTCTTAGACTGCCACAGAAATGAACCAGGGAAGCTTTGGCTGCAGTTCATGTTTGATCTGGGAGACCTCCTAGATAGGGAAGACAGAAGAAACACATTCTTAGTCCTTTCAGAAGTAGCCAAGCAGCCACACTGCAGGATAGGCAAAGAAGCACTCAGTGCACATGCAAGGGCTCCACCTGTCTCATCTAGCTCAGGAGGTGTTCCTCCATGGGGGCCAACAGGCTGTTTGTTTGCAACTCAGCTAAATTGCTCCCAGGAGGGAGCCTTTGTTTCACAACATATTTTCAACCAGACTTTTTCTGAAAACATGTCTTGTCTGCACAGGCATAGGAGCACCCAGGCCCCACAGGGCAAACTTCCTCCAATATAATTGTAGCATTCTCTACCTTTCTCTGTGGAGCCAAGTTGAGACAGAATTAAAAAAGGCTGACCAGGGGAGGGATGACCTCTTGGTATCTAGTTCATAAGTCCATCTCTCCTCTAGGTTCACCTTTCACAACACTAAAAGCAGTAGAAACATTGTAATGGTGGCAAGAAGTGCCACATGTTGACTTTATTTGAATATATGGGTTGTTTATCTGTTTCTCTTAACCAGCCTCTGCATTATGGATCCCTGTTGTGGAATATTTGTACACAGTGTGAAAATATGTTTCTGCCCAACTCCCTCTAGAGGAACACCTGGCTCACTCTTGAGGGAGGGGGAGAAAACTGGATCTGCCAGGAGTGGAGACTGAACTAAGCAATATTGGATCAGTGGGACCATGGGACTGTCTGCTGCCTGCCCAGGGAAGGGATGGGGAGTTGTGGAGAAGAAAAAATGACCTGATGTGGTGGGAGGGGGAAGGGACCTTGAATAAGGATATACAAGGATAAAAAGTGTGACTTCTTTGTTCATAATAATAATAATAATAATAATAATAATAAAGAAAATATGTTTCTGTAATTGATGTAATACAAACCTGAATGGCCAGCAACTAGAAAAGAAGCATAGGTGGGACTTCTGGAGAAAGAGAGAGGAAGTAGGAGATGAATCTGGGCAGGTAGTAGACACCAACAAGACATGGAAGGACTTGAATATACTAAATAAAAGAAATATAAAAGCCACAAGGCAAAAAGTATATTAATAAAAATGGGTTAATTTAAGTTATAAGAGCTAGTGGGACAAGTCTAAGCTATAGGTTGAGCTTTTGTAATTAACAGTAAGTCTGTGCGCCATTATTTGGGAGCTAACTGGAGGGACAGATAAAGACTCATTACATATGATAACACAACACGGGGCATTATTTCCTCATTGGACCTGAGAAAGCTTTAAAAAAAGTTTCAAACACACAAATCATAGAGCCAAACATGGTTTTCTAGTCCACCATCTCTCAGGTGGACTTTGGCATATAAAGACATGGCTCTAGGCTGATGTCAGAAAGTTAGAGACAGCTGTTAGCACCACATGCAAAGGCCATGCCCTAAGTCATGTGGTAAGCTGAGCCTCCTGGTGACTTACACAGTCAGAGAACATTATAGGTGTACAATAAAACATGTACACCCCAATAAAACCTAGTATATTTAAAATTGTGCTTGTGCTTAGATATTTAAGAAAAATAAGGGTATTGACAGTCATCGGAAAAAATAGTTTGAAAATAGTGAAGTCTTTAAAGAGAGAGTAAAGTAATATGAAGTTTAAAAAGCCACGTAAAGATGGGAAATACACAGGGAGTCAGGATCCTGTATGGTATGTTAACTTTGAATTTTTTAAATGCTGATGAGTAAATGACAGCTACTGAAGACATGGAACTATAAAAAGAATTGCTGAATTAAATCTGCCTAGAGAATTTAGAGATGTCTTAACTTTAAAATGGAATTCAGAAAATGTACTGCATTGAGGGAGACATGTGGTGATATATTGTATATTTAATTAAAATTGTCATGAATACCAGAAAACAGAGCCATCTTTTCCAGCCTTTTCTTTCATTTGTTTATTTGTTGTTGTTGTTTTTGTTGTTGTTTCCAGACAGGGATTTTATGTAACAGTCCTGGATGTCCTGAAACCTGCTTTGTAGACCAGGCTGGTCTTGAACTCACAGAGATCCTCCTGCCTCTGCCTCCCAAGTGCTGGAACTACCAGAGTGCACCACCACTGCTTTGCTGTTAGGCCTTGAGCTCACAGAGATCCAAATGAATCTCTTTCTCTCAAGTGATGAAATGAAAGGCATGGTCATCACTCCCTGACTTTCATGGCTTGACTGGGGGTGATTCTGTTCTCCTATATTCCAGAATATTTTATTAAATATAAATATTGAAAAAACAAAACAAAAAAACACTAGAAAAGATGGTTCTGTCCTCTGATATCCTAGACTATTTTTATTAAATATATAATATATCATTGCAGAGAGGTAATTCTTTCATTTACACTGGAAATGAAATGCTATGTATCACTTCAAAATTAATATAGAGCAGATTTGATTGGGGCAGATGCTCTGAATATCTTGGCTATAGCCATAAAGAAATAAATCTAGAATATTATAAGACAAGTGATATATATGCTGTTCTCTTGACATTGGAACAGCTTTGAGATTAGATAAGATATAACAAATCTTGATGGCTACCAGAGTCCTCATTACTTATTATTTATTATATGTAATCTTTTCATATGGCATGGATAGATAAATATTTGGTTATAAAGTCCAAAGAAACTTGTAAAGTTTACAAATATCTTTTGCCTGCTCAAATATAAAATAAAAAAATCATCTCAGACGGCTCATGTACAATGCACAGAGATAGTTGTGTTAATGCAGATATGCATGTTACCTTTGAAAATTTGTCTGTTTCCAGAGCAAGAGGACCAGACACCATTGAAGAATTGGTGGCCCAGGTGACTTGACATTTCAGAATGCCTTTTTGCTGCAGTGTTCTCAGATTTCTGCATTCAGAACAATTTCAAGACTGCTAGGTGAGATGTTCTACCCTCACAGACAATAAATAATTCACTTATTTCTCTCAGGCTTGATCATTATCGCAATTTTTTAGGGTCCCCTAAAAATGCCATTGCCCCTAGACAACAGGAAGCAGTCTGGAGAATACAACATTCACATTCTTAAGAGGTGGAGTTGGCATTTTTTGATCATTCAGTGTTATAGATGTTTGACATTGATTAGGGGGGTTGGTTACAAATTGTGTTAGTCATGGTCTCCTTTCTATAGTTTTGTAATATGTTTGCTCTATACTTCTTGTTTACTCAGGTTATATTATATCCTTCTTGGGTATCTGATATAGTTGAAAATGAGATAGTTATAAATACAGTTTTCTTTATTACCATTTTTTAAAAAATTAACTTACATAAGAGATGTAAAGGTTATAGGGTTGAGAAATCTAAAAGCTTAAGTTGTTTATCTAAGAAAATGTTTTAAGGTCTAAAAAGATAGTTTTGGATTGGTAATACAAGTTAGGATATAAAATGAATTAAGTACAAAAGTTTGGACTCACAAAGATAGAATAGATAAATTCTCTGAGTTTACCAAACATGAATGGACTGGAAATTGTGAATATAATTCAAACTTAATAATTGTTCTTATTATATATAGTTTTACTATGTTAGAGTTAAAACAGTTTTTATTTAGACAAAAGGGGAAATATTGTGGGATTTTTGTACACTGTATAAAAATGTATTGCTGTGATTGATATAATAAAAAGCTGAATGGCCAATAGCTAGGGAGGAGGTATAGATAAGACTTATAGTAAGAGAAAGATGAAGTGGGAAAGGAATCTAGACATGCAGGAGAGACCAATGAGACATGAAGGAGTTGGACATAGAGAATGAAAGAAAAGTAGAGAGCCATGAGGCAAAATGTAGATTAATGTAAATGGGTTAATTTAAGTTATAAGAGCTAGTAGCACAAGCCTAAGTTATAGGCTAAGCTTTCATAATCCATAAGTCTCCGTGTCCTTATTTGGTGATACAGAGAAAGACTCAATACAGACTCCATTTTTCCTTGGGGCTGAAGAGAGTGGAGGAAATATCTTCCACAAAGTCTTCCAACCATACCTTTAGCCCTTGGTTGTACACTGAGTCTCCAGGGACCATTTAGAGGGGGCATATAGGGCTCTTGGCTCTCCTGGTGCAAAGCATTTATGATTAGGTAGTGTCTTTTTTATTCACAAAGTGTTTCTTCTGGCACCCCACTACACTCTCTGTTCTGAGGCCAGAGAGTAAATCTGCCAAGCATCTCTTAAGTGGCTTTCTCTCACCTTCTATTAGGGTGAAGCTCCAAGACCACATGTCTAGGGTCCCACTCAGGTGACATCAGGCCCTGTATCTTTATCTCAGATGCACATCAGTCCCTAGAATATTTGGAAAAGAGGAAGCCTTGCATTGCATGATGTTCACTAAGGATAAGAAAGAGGTGACAGGATAATGGCTAAATAGAATTTGAGACTCAAGTCTCTTCTCTCTTTGACTTTTCTCATCTCTTCTCTCCTACTCTCTCCCCTCTTTTCATCCCCCACTCCCCTACTAACCCACTTCCACTCACAGTTCTCTTAATATTTGATGGCACACATTCTCCTACAAATAGAGAAATCTTGAAAGATTTGGTTGTCTGAGGAAGTTCCCCTTAGCCGCAAAGGTGATGTAAAAGTTCTAGGTTCCTATGCCCAGAAAGATTTGTCTTAGTTACTCTTCTGTCACTGAGTCCCTCTCCCATTCATTCCATCAGAGCCCTCATGAGATACACATGTTTGTAAATTACTCTCTCTCATACACACACAAATCTGGACTCTGATAGTATAGATGTTAACTCCGAGCCAGAAGGCAATAAACCTTACTATCAAATTTGAGTCAATCACTTGGTTCTAGGTAAAGCAGAGTAGCAGCCAGTTAGGCCTGATATGTGACTTATAGGCCTGTAAGTACAAAGGGTGGAACTGTAACCTTTAGAGCTTTCTTGGGAGCTTATCCTCAGATACTTAGTAGGAAGCATGCCACTCTCTAGCCTATCCTAGACATGGTATTTTCCATGTTTTGCTAGAAAAACCCAGAGACCTGTAGTTCCTCTTAGGAATTCATTTTCCCTGGGAAAATGGAAAGATTTCTGGTCCTTTTTATGGCATTTTCATTGATTGAGTCTCTAAACAACCTAATATGTCCTACAAGGAACCATTGACATGACACCAATGGAAAGGACTGTGTGAAGCCTTGCCTGAGATAGAGATAGTGAGGGTGGGAATGGTAGACAGTGAAGGACACCAGGGACCTTGGGGCAATGGCAGCAATACAGTCCCAGGAGCACTGCTTTGGACCAGAAGGCTATCCCCTATTATACTATCCCAACTCTGCCAAAAATGGGATTTAAATAAATAACTTCTGTTTCCAAGTTTTACTGCAGTCATGAAGAGTTTATTGAGCAGGTTCTCTGAGAAAAAGGCTTGAGCAGTATGGGAGGAAACAAGGGAGAAATACAAAGCCAAACCCTGCGCACAGGGGATGGAAGAGATGAACTGGTGAGCTACAAAGAGAAGATCCACAGAGTCTTGCTCTATGGGCAGGCAGGTTAGGTAGTGCTTATGCTAGTGTTTCTTTCAGGGCTGGTGGCATTCTCTAATCCTTCCAGAGGAGTGACATCTCAACCCAGGCACACTTGTGTGATGCTGCTACCCAGTAGTGCCCTAGCTTTGCAGCAGCTAGAATCTCATAATCGAGTGAGCTCATCTCCAGGCAGGAGGCCTGAGCAGAGGGGTAAAATGATCCAACTGCTTCCTCAGTGCTCCTGGAAGATAGAATGGGATGGGCAAGGGTATCCCTGAAAGCAAAAGGAAGAGGAAAGGAAGGGATGGCTCTAGTGGGGCTGTGCTGTCTATTAAACTTCACTGGTGCAACCAAAGTCATAGGTTGGCTATGCAGACTGACACTAGCAGACTAAAGAGCACAGCCTCCTTATGATGCCAGGTGGCATCCTGGTCCTTAAGGGCATCCAACCACCCAGAAATCACTTGCATCTATGGAGAGACCAAACACAGGGCATGTGAGCAGGAATCAATCACTCTTATAAGAAAAGCAAAACATAAGGGTAGGGGGAAAGTATGACCTTAAAACAAAATGAATATTTGTTTCCTCTTCCACCTTTTTTTCTCTCCTGCAATTTCTGCTCAGCATCTTCAGAATAAAGGAAAGTCAAAGATGAGTATCAGCATGAAGTATACAAGTCATGAGGCCTGAGAAGAGAAAGGGGAGCCTGACCTCATTTCATTTGCTACAGGATAAGATATTGACAAAGACTGTGAAAATTCAGGGGATGGTTTTATTCATGACTGCCAAAACTACCCACTCCAAGTGACTATGGTGCTTCCTCCAACTGTACAACAGATGCTCACCTCCCTTCTCATGACTTCCATCTGCAGTCCACTGAGCTCTTCCAGGCCAGTGTCTGCCACTATATCTGCCTCCAGACTGTTGGGAAGAAAGGTTACATGGGTCAGAGGTGCAGGTGGTAATAGAAAAGATATAGAGCAATTAGGTAAGCCTGGGGGCTTTTTAGATGAAGACTCCAGTCATTCCTTTGTATAGTAAAGAAGCCTGAGGGTTTGCAAGGGCATATGAAGATCCCAAATGGCCAGGAGGCAACAGTATCCCAATACTTCAGGTACATACAACTGCTTCTTGACTCAGATGCTCACCAGTCTCTATGGCCCTGGCGCCTATTTGTTCCTCTCCAAGTAGCCAAAAACAAGACAGTTGAGCTCTTACCTCTCACAAGGAAACCTCCCTATTTGGAAGTTACCAGGAAAATTCTAGATATGGTCATCCCCCTGATTCTGATCTCTCCAGGGTATCTGCACCTGATGCCCCTACAGAAAGAAAAGAAACATCATCTCAAGTCACCTTCTCAGCCCCATATTGTGCCTGAATCAACAGTGCATCCCATTGGAGTCCTATGACATCATATCATCCTCCTATGCTACCTCCCACAAACACACACTGTCTATTGGTAGCTTCTAGCCTTTCGTGTTGTATCACGGAAAATGTACTTTTACATGCAGGCATCCCTTGAAAGGCCAAGCTACATATTGAAGAAGAATGTAAACTCACAATTAGGTTTTAAGTAATTTAAAAGAAAACCTTATTTTATACCATGAAGGTTTACAAAAAATTATATAGTCATTCCTCAGTATCCATTGGCATTGTTTCTAGAACAACCTCTTCCCCATGGTTATCAAAATCTGCAGATTCTCAAGTCCCTTGTGTAAAAGGTCATAATATTAGACATAAGCACAAGCTTATTTTCTTATGTAATCAAATAATTTCTACATTACTTATAATGTCTAATAAAATGTGAATGCTAAGTAGTTCTTATACTGTATTATGTAGAGAATAATAGGAAAGAAAAATTCTACATGTATTCTCTACAGGTTACAATTACCCCACCCTCATCCCCATATATTGTTCATTTATGGTTGCTTAAGTCAATGGATGCAACACCTATGAATTCAGAGGGCCAACTATAGAAATACTCTCCAGTCAACATCTTTGTTAAGTATGCAAATTTCCAGCATTGAAGCACCAACATTATACAAGGCAGTCCCAACCTTTCAATTGTCTACCCTGCACTCATTTGCTTTTTTGGCATATGAAAGATTCCTCCTACCAACAATCAACTTTTATCTAGATCTACAATGGGAAGACAGGAGCACCCAAAGTAAGTACTCCTCACCCTAAGCTAGCCATTGCCCTGACCAGCAGGACAAGAAAACAGGGACCCTCGACCTAAAGGGGAGAAATGAGAGGGGCAAGAGACACGAAGAACGACACAGCAAGATAGTATTCTGATCAAGCTTCATTTTTTTTATTTTTCTCAGGGGTCTTATATAGTGAAGAGGAAGGGAAGTTGGCAGGGCAGAGGGTCACGTAGGAAAGAGTTGAGGAATCTCTTCAGTTCAGGTTGTTTGCACAGATGTTCTGACAAGGAGATAAAGCAATTCCTTGCAGCCTAGGGTATGTCACATAGTCTCTGGTAAATAGCTAACTGTCATAAAAGGAAACAGAGGCGCATAAACATGGCTAACTTATACACTGAACTGGCTAAGCTAATACGGCTTGGCTTTTATGGGGTGGGGGAAAGCTAAGACCTATAAACTTAAAATGACTAACTAAAAAATGACTAAGCTAATATGAATATACTAAAGCCAATACAGGCTTTGGCTCCCGTCAAGTCATCATGTGTCGATACCCTTATACCCTTTCTTGAGATGACATATAGTCACTTTCCAAAATGACTGGCCTGAACCAGATCCAGCAGTTTATTGCTCTGCCCTTAGATGTCTTTGGAGTCCCCCCAGAGACCAAGACCCACATTCTGTCATTTCTAGAAAGAAGAACAGAAAATGCTATAAATAATGTTAAAAGAACTTTCTGGGTACTGGGGACCACAGAAATCACTCAATACCCATTCACTTCTTTTTTATGAAATAAAGCTTTTTATTATGAATAAAGTCATATTTTTTATCCATGTATCCCCTTGTTCAGATACCCTTCCTTCTCCTGCCCCTCCCAGTTACTCTCTCTTTTCCCCATCACTTTATCTCCTCCCCAGCAAGGGCGGGAGGTCTCAAGGTACCAAGGTGGCTTAGATCAGCATCCACTCCAGGCAGATCTGCTTTCCTCAAGACTGGGTCAGGTGTTCCTCTGGAGGGAGTGGGATCCAAGGAGCTAGTCCAAGGTGTTTTAGATCCCAAGCTGTTCAGTGTTTGTGGTTTGCAGCTTGGGAATGGAATGCTTAGCTTTTTGTTTAAAGTCCACTAATGAGTGAATACATCCCCTGCTTATCTTTTTGGGTTTGTGATACCTCGCTCAGGAGGATATTCTCCAAATCCATCCATTTGCCTGCAAATTTTAGGACATAATTTTTTCATACTGCTGAGTAGAGTAGTACTCCATTGTGTAGATGTACCACAGTTTGTTAATCCATTCTTCAGTTGAGGGACATCTAGGTTGTTTCCAAGTTCTTCTTATGAATAATGAGACTATGAACGTAGTTGAGCTAATGCCTTTGGAGTGAGAATGTGCATCTTTAGGGTATATGCCCAGTAGTGGCATTGCTGGATACTTGGGGAGATTGATTCCCAGTTTTCTGAGAAACCACCATACTGCATTCCAGAGTGGCTGAACAAGCTTACACTCCCACCAACAATGGAGGAATGTTCCCCTTGCTCTGCAACCTCTCCAGCATAGGCTGTCATCTGTGACTTTTATCTTAGCCATTTTGACAGGTGTTAAGGTGGTATCTCAAAGTTGTTTTGATTTGCATTTCTCTGATGGCTAAAGATGTTGAGCACTTTTTCAGGTGCCTTTCAGCCATTCGTAATTCTTCTGCTGAGAATTCCATTTTTAGTTCTGAACGTCATTTTTTGGTTGGGTTATTCAAGGTTTTGGGCTCTAGTTTCTTGAGTTCTCTATATAGTTTAGAGATCATTCCTCTATCACTTGTAGGGTTGATGAAAATCTTTTCTCATTCTGTAGGCTGTCATTTTGTCTTATGGACTGTGTCCTTGGCTTTACAGAAGCTTCTCAGTTTCAGGTGGTCCCACTTACTGATTGTTCTTCTTAGTATCTGTGCTACTGGTATTATATTTAGGAAGTGGTCACCTGTGAAATCACTCAATACCCATTCACTTCTGACTCCCAGCCTATTTATTTGTCTGTTCAACAGGTCAGTATGTATTTACTGATGAAATGGCTCTAGGCTAGGATTCTGTAGAGTGAGCAATGATCAAGAGATGAAATCCCAAACACCAACCTTCTCATGTAAGAGAGAATAGGAAATACAAAAAAAAATCATAAAAATAATCCATCCCTGTAAATTTAGGTAAGGTTTATGAATGATTAAAAAACTAAGTAGACTAAAATGGCTGTAGAAAAGCAGGAGTCAACACTGAAAGTCCTAAAATAAACAAATAACCTTCCAGACTAAGTGTAACAGCATACACAATGATTGTGGGATATTGTCGAAGATGCACAAGTGGACCCATGTAATTAACTATAGCCAGGAGGCATTTTAGAAGATTCTCACCTGGCATCACAAGCTGTTCATGGCTTTTCTCAGTGTTTCCAGTTCCTAGATTGCATAAGTAGACATTTTAAATTGTTCTTTGAAACTGGAAGGGTCTGTTGTCATCACCAGCAGGTATTCATTTGTACGGATGCTCAGGTGAGGCACAGAGAAGACACTTGAAAAGTTTACCTTTTCCAGAAGTAGAAATGCAAGGGAGATATACTCACATAAGAGGTTGGAGCAGCTCTCCTTCTCTGTGCTCAAGCCTTGGATTGGCATCTTGTGTTTCCACTGTATCTTGTTGATGGGTCTTGTGGCCTTCTTCTCTTCTGCTATATAAGTAACTTGGAGAAGAGATAAGGCTCCAATCTGTGCTGTTTGTGGGAGCTATCCTAATTCATCTTCACTTGATTTCACTACTCATGGATAGGAGGGACCCATCTTCCAATATGTTTTAGGAAGAATCAAGGGTTAGCATAGAGACCAAGCATTCATAAATATCCAAATCAGTGACAAGTCCCATGCTTATCAAGGTTTCCACAAAGCCAGTGCTGGCCATTAATCTAGGGTACAGTACTCTATCAGTGAATATTCTCTGTACAGAACATCCTGCTTCCTCCATTGCATAGTCTCCAAGCAAGGTAGATGACATTCTGTGATCTGAATTTTGGGCAGAAACTGGGAGGGGTAAAGAAATATGCTGGGCTTATGTACCCTGATGTATGTTTCAGCTTTGCCTCAGTGGTCCTACAGATTAGACCAGCTGCATGTTTCTGTTTAGTAAGGTCCTGATCCACAGTGAGTCTGTCAGATACTCAGTTCTCAGTATGTCTGCCTAGGTATGCTGTGGCTGTAATGGTTATCCATAGTGGACTTTAAACAAAGAGGTTACAACTCAGTCAGGTGCTAGTACTAAATCAATTTGCTAAAAGAATTAAGTGTAAATATTAAGGTTTCCAGGAGGAAGAAAATGTCTGCTCCAGGATGCAGCAACAATTCTTGCCCAAATTCCCATTCAGCCACCTTCCCCCAGTCCCAGGAGTCAATTGTTTAAATGGATTTGTATCTATTTTGGCATCTGTATGTGCATCCTGTCTGCCATGTTCCTCTATAGTGCCTGGGGCTAATATCATTATTAAGTGGCCAAACCTTGGCTCTAAGTCCCAGAGCTACTGAAGGAAAAGGAAATTGTTTGCCAAAGGAATCAATCACAGCGAGCCCAGCTGGGAAGAAGAAGAGAGAAGTAAGACAAAGGGAAAACAAGGAAGGAAGGAAAGAAGGAAGGAAGGAAGGAGGGAAGGAAGGAAGGAAAGGAGAGAGGAAGGAAGGAAGGAAGGAGGGAAGGAAGGGGAGGAAACAGGACTAATAGAGAGAATGTGACTTGGTGACCACCACCCAGCATACTTGTTTAGCACAGAAATAATATAAGTGGGACCTTACTGCATTCCTGGGGGCCTGAACAATTCTCCCTTGGAACAACCACAGTGAAACCTGAACTTCGTGGAGGAATACACCTTAGCAGCAGAGAAAGTGCCCAGTGCCTTCAGTAAAACCTAGATGATCCAGAAGTTGAGTTTCACACTTCTGTCCACAGTTGCCAGATTGAGCAAATAAAAATATTTGGACCAATAAATTTGAACTTTAAATAATAAAAAGTCATTAGCATCAGTATTGTGTTCCATTCAACATTTGATATCTACTTATACTAAAATTATTTATGTTAATCCAACATTGAAATGTAAATGGTATCCTGTATTTTATTTGACAACCATGACCTGTCCTTCCTCCTAGAGACCTCAGTATTGGTTAAACAATCGTATTGCTTGTGCCATAGCCTGTCCGATAGACAATAGAGCTAACAGTCTTCTCTCCTTACACAGTCTAGAGTGAGACAAGAGCTCAGAAGTCAGCTGCACTGTCTTGCCACGTGGACTTGAGTTAAGGTTCATAGCCCAGACTCACCTTTGCTGCCAACTCTACTTGACCCACTGGGGTTTCCTGGGAAAGAAACAATGGTCATTGTGCATGTGGAGGCACTGCCCCCTGGTGGCATAGGAACCCAACACCTGAATCAAAGCAAGAGTCAGGAGACTTTGTTCCCCATTCCTGGGCCACCCAGAAACACTATCACTTTACTTTCTTTGTATATCTTCTTCTCTTGTATTGGGTGCTAAGGATGGCTGGTAGATAAGATAATCCTCTCCATGATTTAAATTTGTTCCATAGTACATGTCTAACATGTTACCCTTTACATAACTTTAGCTATATCATAATTTCCATCTGAAATGTCGCTAAACTTGAAATCCAAATACGCTGAAAGTCTTCAACTCTCTACTCTACTAATCTTGTAATTTCAAAGGTCTAAAGCTCTGCTAAGTCTTCCATTATACTTAGGTCTGGAAAGATAACCATGGCCAAGTGTGCAAAGTTGGCTGCAGAAAGTCAGTGCTTCAATAGTAGACTCCCAGAGAAGAAGCCAAGGCATTCTCACATGGAAGTTAACATATGACTCTGCAAATGAGGAGGAAGAGATTAGAAAACTTCTGGCTTAGAGATGTTTCTCTATATTTGCAGTGTATGAAGACAAATGAAATCATATATCTGAAGAGTATGCTATTAGCAAACTTATTTTATATGTTCTGGAGTCCTCACCTGCATCAGAACAGAAGTATCAAATTTCTTTTCAACTCAACCCACTACCTTTATGCCCTGACCTGTGAGTACCATGAGTGTCCAGAGCTGTTTTCTACTACAAAGCAGTGGAACTGGGTGTTTCTGGTCATTACTCTCTGCATGAATTTGCCCATAGAACAGGAAGTGGCACTGTGAGGTTCAAAGGCATGTGAGTTGATGACTTTGAGTTGAACTAACCAACTATTCTAAAATAGTTAGAGGCTGTACAAAGTGGGACCCACCAAGGAAATAAAAGCTTTTTTTTTCTTCATGACAGTATCAACTAAAGATATTATAGGACTTTTAAAATGGGCATCATTATGATGAATGAAAATGTTATCTCAGTGTTGCTTTAATTTATATTGTTTTAATTATGAATAAACTTGAACCATTTTTTTCATTTGTTTATTGATCTACATTTCTTCCCTATAAACTATCTACTGGAGGGCTTGAATCTTTATTAAAATATGAGCTGTGTTATTAGCACAAAGGAATAGGAGTGAAAGCTCTCTCCTTTCAAGACAATTTTTTCCATGGGAAATGTATCATCTTTTTCCTTAAGGTGTTGCTCCACTGGGACAAAACACATCACATCCAGTTTAATTACATGTAAGTTTCAGGCTAAACCCTGAAAGGTATTTAGCTCCTACAAAGAAAAGGAGACTAGGAGTCTAATCATACAAAATCATACAAACTGATTCACCTCTCTCTCTCTCTCTCTCTCTCTCTCTCTCTCTCTCTCTCTCTCTCTCCCTCATCTCAAACTCTCTCTCATGGGGGGTGTTGGGGGGGTGGTTTTGGCCTCTTCTCAGGCTACCTCATCACCTGCTTCCAACAATGCCTCTCAGGCATTAGCCTCTTCCAGCAGGAGAAAGCAGAGCACTGCTCTACTCAGATTCCTGTTTCCATCTGCTTTGACAAAAGTGATGTGAGGTTGCAGAAGTCCAGGCCTAGAGTCAGTTATCAGGAAATGACTCTAGGCTTGTCAGCGAAGCATCTTGGAAAAGTTGTTTCTTTTTGATCTGGACACTTCAGTTTCCCATCTTCATGTGGAAGATTGAGACAAACCAGAATTTCAAACTTTGTTTTGTTGTTTCATGGAAGTGTACTGGAAGAAATCAAGGCTTCCTAAACAGACCCGAGACTCTCTCCATGCAGAACAGTCTGCTCTTAACCAGTTTCTTATTTGGAGTTCCTATATGTTCTAGTTTCATTTCTGTTCATGTGATTAAAAAAAAAACTGGCAAAAAGCAAGTTCAGACAGAAAGGGATAATCATTTGTTTCACAATTTCAGTTTAGAATGCATTATTGGGGAAAATTCAATTCACCATACAAACAGCTAGTCACATCATATCCACAGTCAAAAACAGAGAGAAATGAAGCTCAACTCTTACACTCCTGCATCAATTAATTTTATTTTGACAGGTCAATCTAATGCAGACACTCTTGTCATTGAGTCCATTTTTCTAGGTGACTCTATGCTGTGTCAAGATGACAGTGTTAACCTTCATAGTATGTAAGAATTCATTAACAAAAGGTCTTCAGAGAAATCCCAACAGCCATTGGGTGCAATGACCTTCTGCCTCCAAGTCCTCGCTACAGCCCAGTCTTAGACAGCTGCATCACCCAATTCAAGCAAGGGAACCCTCCAGATCATATCTTTTAGGCAACTGGGAGCTTCCTCTCTACTTGCTAATGAGGTTTATAGACCAGTAAACAATTCTTCAGCCTCCTGGAATCAGCTGGTACTGATGTCATACCTCAAGCCCCAGGCTTCTACCCTCACTAAACAGGAAAAAGAGCCCAGTGAAGCCTTAAGGAGACAGATGTACAAACCAAAGGACCTAGGATCAAGCTGCAAAGAACTGGAGTAGGCTTGAAGATGGGAGATCTTTGTGAGAAGAGGGAGGGAAATAAAAGTGGAAGTGGAAGTCCCCTTTTTATGGTAGTGATTCTGTTGACCCATGGCCAAAGGAGATCTTTCAACTTCTAGTGTCTTGTTAAACATTTCTTGATAGAAAAACTTCTGTCTTTCTTGTTAAATTATCTCTACTGTGTTTTTCAGGCTAGTGTAAATGGGATTCTTTTCTTTTTCCACGTGTTTGTTATCAATATATAGCTAAAAGCTACTGATATTTGCAGGCTGGTTTCCATAATGTACTACTTTCCTGAAATAAATAAAGCAGACTTGGAAAAGCATGCACACACACATGCATACACACACACACATGCATACACACACACACACATGTGAAAGTAGAAGAAGTGCTATTTGGAAAAAGGAAGGATGACTAGAAATGAGGAGTGAGGACAGATGGTGACTGTGTAGCAGACACATCGGTGCTGCTTTGGCTTTTAGACCCACAAGATGACTTAGATCAGGATGAAGGTCTGTCATTGCTGCCTGCTCTTTGCATCTATCTTGTTTATTTTGAGTTTGATTTGTGCTTGAGTCTACATAAGAATGTTAATCTTTCAAGGAGCACCTGCTTTCCTGGTTCATTCATCCTCTTTCAAGGCTGCATACAGGGCCCGGAGACAAGTCATTGTTTGAAACCTTCAGTCATCTCAGAGTCCGAGAATAGCAAAGCATTGTAGGAAAGGCTGGTCTCAACAAGAAAACAATTATGCAAGCAACCCCCAAATGAAGGCAATCATCTGTGATAGTAAGGCTACATCCAGAAATAGCTTAAATGGTCCCCCTTATGATGATGACAGTGATTAACAGATTAACAATTTAGAATATCACCTTCTAGGATTGGAACTGAGACAACAATAGTCGGGATTGTATATTGACCATGATTGGTTAGGCATGCATACTCTTAGGTCCTCTTCCTCAATTTAAACCTATAGTTCATATCAATACCCTAAAGATTAATTTGGGGTCAATGGTCTCATTTGTCTGTTTTTCTTCCTACTCCTTAGGTTAAATTTCCTTTCACTGTTTTTCATCACTATGATCTGATATTTAGGGGCCAGAGGCCAAACAGAGTTTGTTGAGGTTTGGATCTGGTGCATCTGCCCTAAAACTCAAGTTACAATGAGCATGAATAAGGTCAAAATACATAGTATGATGGAAAAAAATTCTTTGTGAAACCTTGTCAGTTTGCACAATTAAATATGTGGGAATCTCTTTAAAATAAGAAAATAAAACACTCTGAATGGAAAAATTGTAACAGCACTACCTGGAACAGCGCTAGAATCACTCAGTTTCTAGTTCTTGGATTCATCCAGCATGCTTGTCTCTTGCCATGATTAACCTCTGCAATGAGCATAAATGAGTTCAGTGGAGAGGAAGAGCTACTCCAGCAAAGTTGAGTTGGAGCCTCAGACAGATCCAGTGTTATCTTACATTCCAGGTAGTAGAACCCAAAGACAAGAAGCCTACACTATGCCTAGGTGTTCATAGCCAGAGGCTACTCTCTGTGGCATCTCTTGATCAATGCTGAACTCTACCTAATAGCTCCCTCTGGGGACAGAAGCTGGCTCTTCAACTAAAGGAGCTGCCAAAACCAGGGTGATTTTGTTGTTCCTGGTTGATTTCCCAATCTTTAGCCACCAAACATAGTGAGCAAGAAGATGGGGTACTTACATCCTAGTATTGACAACTTCTGTCATTGCCCACCTCCATATTCTAGCATCTCCTTTTCACTCTGCTGATCCAGGAATTCTTATCCCTCCCCCAAAATTACAGCAGATCTTGAGACTTGAAGAGACTCCATCGCCTGCTTATCAGTCATATGGTGGCCCATTGTCCACCTCCCTTCAAGTGTTTTCAAAGAATCACTGAAGCCCATGGTGGAGACCTCTTTGCTAGTCCCCAGGAAGGCTTGGAAAAAAGACCTTGTGGAATCTCTGCCATAGGTTATTTCTCAGATAAAAATTATCCTGGTTTCAGCTGTTCCTGTGGCAAATGACTGAAATGTGATATTTATATAAAAGTTGAAAACAGAAGAAGCCAAAGGAAAATGGTCATAGATAATTAGAGATAAAAAGTGATGCCACGTCTCACATAAGCCAGCTCTACAAAGTCAGCAGAAGCTGCCTCAATAACCTAAACAGAGATATTCTCAACAAGTTGAATGGACTCTATACATATACACATTTTCTCATACATGAGGTTCACAACAAATATTTCTGTATTAGTTACTGGTCTCACCACCATGACAAAGCACCTGACAAAAGGTTGGGTTAATTTTTGACTCACAATTAGATTAGATGCTGTCCATTAAGTTGAAGAAGACATGGCAACATGATTGTGAGGCTATTGGTCAAATAGCATTTGTCAGTAAGCAGAGCAAGAATAAAACTGGTACTTAGCTTGATTCTTCTTTTTTATTAATTCTGGGACCTCAACCCCCAAAGTTGTGTCATGTACATTCAAGGTGGGTCTTTCCACCTCAGTTAAATTTGGGAAATACCCTCAAAGACATGCCAAGAGATGTTTCTTCTGCTCCTAAATCCAGTCAAGTTAAAAACAAAGATTACCCATCACAACTCCTACCTCTAAAGTTGACACTCTCCCAAGTACAGCTCCAGTTTTCAGATGGAAATATTGAAAAGGGCTAGCATGGAGGGTCAGATGTGACCCATTTCACTGATTCAATGACACATCAGTCATTGTCTGTGATAGGCAGGCATTTAGGAAGTACTAGGAAGTAGCTTGCTCACTAAAGTTTAAGGAAACTTGCTACAACCCCTGTTCTGTTCTTGTCTGCCCTTCACTCTTAGATACTGGAGATACTAGACAGGAATGTAACTGGAAGTTTCCTGGTCCTGCCTGGTTTTGCCCTAAACTGCAGCAGCTGTACTTTCATATCTTGCTTCTTGGGCAGCTTACTCTGATTCCGCCCTTCTTCCTGTATCTTTGTTTGACTTTCCTGACCAGTCTTATTCTGCCTGGCCATAGGCCAAATCAGCTGTATTCACCAACCAATAAAAGCAACACATATTCAGTGTTCAGAATGGCATCCTACATTACAGATTGAATCTCAAAACCTTGCTGAAAAATAAAGGAAGAAGTGCGTTACAGCTCTAATTGAACCTCCCAATCATTCCCAGTCTTTGCATTTCACTGCTAGACTCTCACATTTTGTAGACTCTTACCCTGGGTCATTCACTTGTCTTCTCTGTGCCTCTATAATCCTGCCTCAGAAAGATAAAGGGCCATGTAATGTGAAGCCTTTTGTTCCTAATACAGAAGTCATGCTTAGGACTTGTGAATTGCTATAAGTTTCAAACAGTGTCTGAAACCTTCCTAGTGCCTTTCTTGGGCTCTGGCAGTAAGGCTTCCATGTACATTATCTCTTTTCTTCAGTCTCCCAGGCTTCACACTACTCATTCTAATCATTTTTCATTCAGCTGAAACCAGCCCTTGCTGAAGTCATCAGATAGCTTTGTTTAAGCAGTCTAATAAATCAACTGTTGGTGTCACCTTTACACACTTCTTGGAAGCATTTCACATCATCCTTCTCCAGTCTTTCCTTCTAGAGACAGTCTCCTCCCTTGGTTTTTTAAACATCAAACTCTTCACAGTTCCCTCTGCTCCTGCAGCTTCTCTCCTCAATCCTTCACCTATTATCTTCCTGGTAACTTGAGCAACGGTGATTTCTCCTGTTCTAACCCATGAGTTCTGCTTCAGCTTGTCATCTTCCACATCACACCTGCAACTTATCCCAGAATAAAACTCCAGTCTGTGTTTTTCCCAACCTGTTGCTCCCCCAGTGAAAGCATTCACAGGCAATGGCCCACCATGTAAATCTGAATGTATTCTCCTCTCTTTCCAATTACCAGTTCCTTTATAGGGTTCTGCGTCCTAATTATATTTCTCCCAAGGTGACACAAAAATTCCCAACAGAACAAAAAACTGGACTCATTTGGGTAACAGTACATATTCATGGTCCCAAGTCCTTCCTGTATTTTTAAAATCTTCATAATCTTTACTTTAAATAACCACATAGCCATAATGTTTGCCAAAGTTAGAGCAAAATCTTACCAACAGTATATATTTCTCTTTGTGTCCTCTAGGTGCTTTCTCTGTCCTCAGAATGATTGCAAACACCTGGCCATTTTATGTTTGATTCTCTCCAGACCTTTCTCCAAATAGCAAGTAAGAGCACACCTAGACAGGTCTCCTTGCTCTTTAAAGCACATCTCTGTGGCTTCCCATTGTCACTAGCACAGAGAGCAATTCTGAAGATGGCCTAAATGGCCTGGCATCTCATGTTGTACAACACTTCCCTCATGTTACCCTGGCTTCCTCTTTCTTTAACAACAGGAAGAGTTTGCTAGACTCCAGGATTTTTCATATATTATCTTCTGCCTGATTTCATTGACTTGACTCTCATGTTTTCTGTCTAATAACTATTTGAGCTGGTTATAGTATCCTGAAGAAGGCTTTCTCATGGAGCCTCCATATCATGCCCTGCTGGTCTTCTCTAAATTCTAAGTTCTAAGTGATTTCTAAGTGCTGCTGATGGCAGGGACCTGGCATGCTATACCATATACCTTCTAGCACCTTGCAGCCTGTTTTGTGGCAAAGAGATCATAGTTTGTTGATTCTCTACATAATCTTATATGTAGAGATTATGCTCTCAGCTTTATAGTATCATCACTGACTGCTCTTCCCATTGGGTTCCTGGGATCCAGTACCACCAGCCTAATAGTAAACATTCTCCTATTTCTTATTTTATTTATATTATTTTCTTTTATTTGTATGGATGTTTTACCAGCATGCATGTATATGCACCACATGTGCCAGCAGAGGCCAGAAAAGGGTGAGGATCCCCTGGAACTGGAGTTACATATGATTGTGAGTTACTATGTGAGTTTGTGAGCGGGACCTGGAATCTGTAAAGAGCATCTAGTGCTCTTAACTGCTGAGCCATTCCCGAGTTCCACAGAGTCTTGTTTTAGTGACATACACATTCTAGTGAAAAGTTTCTGCACCCCAAGCCTCTCCACCAATGCAGCAATCGAACTCAAGCCAAATTAGAAAAAATCCCCAGTTTAATTTAATTTTAATTTATTTAGAAATAGTCCATGCAGTCTCCTCACCATGGACACTTCAAAATCTGGGCCCTCTTTTTAGTTTATGTGCAGGTGCTAGTCTTGGTCCAAAAGTACTTATTTGTAGGAGAAGCTCCTAGGACTTCAAAACTTGAGCCCAGCTTGTGCTAAGATTTGTTCAAAGAGCCTTTACTTAGCCAGGAATCAGGTGGCTAGGAAGTTGCTAAACAAGATCTGTGACAGATCTTACTAACCTCATCCCACAGGGGGATGGGACAGAGAATCATATTACACACCAGTGGGCACAAGCTTTAGGATCCAGCCTATCTCTGCTTCCAACTGGCTCCTAAACTGGTTTGGGCTGTTTCCATTTTTAGAGAACCTGACTTTTGGCTCTACAAGTTTGATCTCCAGCACACTTTGAGGAACTTGGGGAGTCATCTAGGATCTATAATGAACCCGGACAAGGTACAAGTGGATGCCATTTGCTCTTTATTTTTACTCATTATTTTCTTATACAGAATGAGACAAAAGTTAACAGCTAAACTCAACGACTGTAAAAAGGGAGCCAGAGAGCGTGCATGAGAAGGGTCAGAAGCAAGTTGGTTAGATGTCCCCAGGCTCCATTTGACATCCCAACACATGACTGAAAATACAGATGTCCCAGCTGACATCAGTCAACACATGAATATAAGCACAGTTTCAAAGGGTAAAAAAAATTAATCCATTTCACAGCAATTATTTCTATAAGCTCAGTTGCACATATCAGAGTTGCTACTGTTACAAAATCACAATGTCAGAGTGAAATAGCAGGTGGATTCAGCCTGGGAAAGTGGCCATCAGTGAGGCAAGACAGGTTGGGAGGCAAAAAGCAGCTGGAGGGTTGGTCCCAATCCTAGATATCAGTCTGAATGCCTGCTGGGGGCTGGAGAAGGGCAGGCATGTTCAGTAGTCAGATAGTAGTGAAACAACTGTTGAGGCGTTGAGCTGAGAGGGTGTGCTGTTTGGAGATCTTTGTCAGAGAAACTCTTGCTAGAGAGATTCACCTCCCACGGCCTGGGAAAGGAGAAGCTCCAAAGTTTGAAGACTTGGAGGTGAATGAAAGCAGTTTGCTAGTGCAACATCTGCTTTACAGAACACTTTGAAAAACATATATTGGTGTTGAAATTGCAGTCAAGATCACGAACTATATTATTCACAGGATAAATACAAACACAGAGTGAAAGGCTGCAATATCTAACATCCCCACAATGGAGAGAGAACAAGAGATCACACTGCACAGAAAGAACCTTACACAAAAGAACTAAACTCCAAGCTGAAGGCACAATGAAGGGATCCTTGGTACCCTCAAGCTTTTCCTTTCAAAAGGGTACCCATTTTAAACCAAATTCCTTTTACAAAGAAGCCCCTGAACACTGACTAAAGGGAAGGCGCTTTCAAATATTTTTATGTAGCAAGAATAGCAGTTACTGTGAATTATCTCCAATTTGGATTTCCTGTAAGGTCTGAATTAGTGGGCTCAAATTAATGGGCTTTTACTGTAGTTGGAAGCAGTCTGATTACAGTAGTCTAAAATTAGCTAATTATACTGATTAGTATTAGGAGACTTTAGAGAGGAAGATGTGACTGCTTCAAAATCGGCTCCTGGAAATAGAGCTTCATTTGACTTGACAAGCTGAAAAGCAGCCCAGCCACTCAGGCTTGACTGTGAGAAAACACACAGAGTACACACACTGTTCTAAAAAGACATAGTCCTGGGGAATTGCAGCCTTTCTGCCATTTTGCTCTCACTTGAATTAAGAGACAATTTAGTGGCAATGTCACCCCCCCCCACACACACACACATACTTGGTTTTCTCATGGGATGCCATTTGGTTGTCAAAAGATCCATCAACTCTAGCTGGGATTTGGGGAGTTGCCATCCATTGAGAGATGGGAAGCATCTGGCTTGAACTGCTTAAACAGAAAACACTGCTGTCCCTAATCCCTAATGTTTGGACTACCAGAAGGACAATGTCCAAACAATTGAGCAGATGCTTGTTTGCTGGAGCACCCTAAGGAATTCACACTAATGGCAGTGGGATTGGCAAGTAGCAGACGAGACCTCAGTTTCCCAGGTCCAACTGCTCAAGATCACACCTCTGTGATCAGCCAGAGCGCAACACAGCTGTGAAGAGGTATGCACATGCGAGGCACCTGTGCGCCCCATTCTTCTGT
>PVIH01011369.1:49796-69814 GCA_004025045.1 Sigmodon hispidus
CACACACACATACACACACACACACACACACACACACTGCACTCAGGAGTTCTCAGATTTCCTTCAGCTGCTGACACCTACAGAATAGGAGCTGAAGAACGAGGCACCATGCCAAAAAGCCATGTGAGTGGGAGAGGTCCCACAGAATATAGGCCCCACAAGATGAAGACAGTCTTCCCTTCAGAGCAGATCCCTTCTGGGACAAATAGAACCACATACCAGCTATCATTTCAAAGAAGCAATGAGAAAAGACAGCATGCCCTCATGTACACACACACACACACACACACACACACATCTCAAACAAACAAAAATGCTACTGAAGTATTAGCATTATATCAAATCAATGTCTATACAAAGACAGTGTTTGTAAAGATATGTACAGGGTATTCGTAAAAGCCAAGTGTGCACCTTAAGGAATTATGCCCATTATATATACTAAACACTATGCGGCGAAAAACCATTGCAGAGACCTTGGCACAAGTCACCTGGAAAAGCCCTGTGAAGCACCCAACCTAGAGTCCACAGGCCACATGCAAGGAGCTGCATTTACCCTGCATCTGATTCCCAGGTCCTGAGAGTTACATATTTACTCTCACTAGGCCTTAGGAGTCAGTTTCCTGCTCTTACCCATGCATCCCAAGCCTCTAGCTGCCAGGAAGTACAACAGAAAAATCTCAACACATGCCAAAGGCAGTGGCATTCTTTGACGTACTCTCTGTGGCTCCGGTCAGTGGAGCTTATGCCTGACTATCTGCTAAATGGTAGAGGAGTCACATTGGGGTAAGTCTGCTTTCATATATCCCTGGTCACAATCAGGCACCAGCTTAATAAAATGCTTGGAGAGGTTGGGATGACCCAGAGCTTCCAGATTCCCTAGGATCTCCACCATGTCTGGATGAAATTGATCCCAGTCTCCATCATGGAAAAAGCAGGGAACCTCTGAGCCGTGAATCCCTTCATTAGGAAAGGTCAGAGTGCAATACTAGAAGACCAATTGGGAAAAGGAATAAAAAGAAAAATGGAGGAAAGAAAAGGTAAGAGAGAAGTCATGAAGGAAAGAAGGCAGGAAGGGAGGGAAGGAAGAAGATTGAAATGGAGGGACAGAGGGAAGAATGCCATCTAGTCAGCATTTCTGATGTCAGGAAACTCTGGGAAGAGAAGAGAGGAAGGCTCACAGGGTCAAATGGAAAGAGACACTCAACATCAGAGGCATTTGAAGCCCTCAGCTTAAACCAGTCCCTTACAGTTACTATCGATTTCTAGAAGAATTTTTGCTAAGGGCAAACATCACTGGTTCACAGATGCTTCAAGTACTTCACAAACATTAGATTCATCAGCCTCCAATGGGCCTGTGAGGTAGGGGAGCCACAGGGTAGAGTTATCCAAACTGGCAGCCTCACTGGGGTAACATTAGCTTGACTACAAACATACCCTCGTGGAAGTCCCCGGCACTAGAACAGCTTCTAGAAGTCATCTGGGGCCTCAAGTAAGGCTGCATTCAAGGAATGTGTCTCAGAGTCTGCCTTGGAGGGCTACTTAGACAGAAGGAAGCTTGTTAATTCTGTGGGTTGGAAACCATTGCAGTTGCCAACAGACCCACACTATGTACTCTTTTGGGGCCCCACAAAAATGTGCTACATTTTTTAAAGCACCACAGAGGAAAAATGATTTGGCACAGAGGCCAGGAGAATAGAGCTGGGGTGGGTAAAGATGGTATCAGCAGTGTCTTTTACTTCATTACTGACAGTTAAAGAGCAAGTCACCTCTGCCCAATATCTTCCAAAGCCTCGTTAAAAACAGATCAGCACCTGGCCATGGCAGAGCAAATCCCAGGTGGTCTTTAGACCCCAGGTCAGGAGCTCCCTCACTAAGAAAAATTTTAAGAGACACTTCGGGAACTTCTCCCTGTATGGGAATCATCATTAGGAGAAATCACAATCTAAAGTTCAAGTTCAATGCACCTATTTACAAAAAAAAAAAAAAAAAATTGAAGTATCCTAAAACTTCAAAGCCAGACAGCACAGTGCCAAGGAGGTGGAGCTCATGGCTTTAACTATCCTATAGATTTATCAACCCACAAAGGAGGAATCTTGAGTTTTCTGTGTCAGTCTGTAACAACAAGGGAGAGAGGCCCTGGACTCCATGGGAAAAGGGGACATCAGTTTCCCCACAACAGAGTACTCCAAGGCTACATGTGGGCTTCTGCCAGCACAGTCTGGTTTTAGCACAGCTGGTACACATCAGAAACAAGATGGCAGAGTTCAAGTGGGCCCCTTGATTAGTCTGGAAGAAGGAGCTCTGCCACCCAGCCCCATTCCCTCCTCTTTCCCACGTCCTGTCTTCCTACCAGGTTGATCTACACATAGATTTCACCCTGCTCAGGAACATAGGGGTGGGTATTGGAGGAAGGCTGTGCCAAGCTCTGCTCAGTTGATTTCTTTTTGGAGGGTTTCAAATGGTCTAGGTGCTATTGTTTTCATCTATGGTTCATTATTTGTTATTACTTCTGTTTTGTTCCTAGATCAATTCTTATTTCTGTCCTCATAATATAAGTTCCATACACAGAGGTCCCCAGACATCCCCACAGCCCCAGGAATGAGCCTGTGGACATTCTGGCCACAGTCAACACTATGGGACAGTTCCTTTGGCATAAGAGAAGCCAGTCCCTAAAGAGAGGGCAGGATAGTGGGGACTTGGCAGCAGCAGGGGCAGAGGGTGGGGGTCTGGAAGACCCAGGCTCTCAGGTCTGTAACTTTTCCCAGGGAGATCATGCACTTGTCCTATGCTCCCCTACCCTGGCACCACACACACACACACACACACACACACACACACACACACACACACCAACTGTCTACCAACTGATTTCCTATAAATCCACAGTTGGGGAGTTATTTGGCAACAAGGAGGCTAAGGCTGTTTTGTGGTGGCACAGTCTTTCAGAAGTCCAAAAGTAAGCAGGCTACCTCTGGAAGAGGCTATGCTACAGGCTAGGGCCTGGACTGAGCTACTTGTCTGCACTGGGGCTGGCTGCCACAATCTCTTCATACTTTGGGGGAGGATCACTGTATGAGACACTGGCCTCCTCGCTGCTACCCTCCTGAGGTGCAGTCACCTCCTCATAGGAGGGAGGAGGGGTAGCACTGGACAGTCTGGAGAGAGAGAGCTCAGGGAGGTAGAGGGTGCTCTCCAGCCGTACAGTGGTTCTGCCTCCTCTGCTAGGTCCCAGGACTATCTGTGGGTTATTTCCTGCCTCTCGGTGCCCAGAGGACTCTCCCTGGCTATGCACAGTGCCCCTGTATACCATGACTCTGGGGAGGTTGTGTCCGGTGCGACTAGCTAGGTACCGGTTTTGAGCATAGGAGGGGTGGTGACGAGTTGCTTTCTGAAGCTGGCACCTCCAGATGATGAACAAGACAATGACAATAAGCAAGACTACCCCCAGAAGGGGCACCACCACATACATGGCATCTGAGCTCTGTGAGGGATCTCGGACTGAGTAGACTGCATTTGGGTATCCCTTCCAAAACTCCATCTGCAAAAGAAGAAGAGCCATTCACTCCTAAGGAAGATAGAGACAACAAGGCAATGCTCACCTAACATACATGCTGTGAACATCTGAGACCTCCAGCAAGTCATGTACCAAGGACAGGCTTTTTATTCCTTCTACCCTGAGTCATCTTACTGGCCTGAGAGAGCTCTCAGACATCCTAGAGAATCCACCAAGGGTAAAAGGCAAAGCTCTTAGATAAGAAACTTCACACAAATCATGCAACAGACCTAGGGGGACACCCTAGTGTTCCTTTCAGGCTCTCACAGACAGGATGTAGGCTGAAGTAGTGTTCTTCCCTTGATTCAGACCTGTTCTTATTATTCCCAAGACTGCACCTGCTCCCAGAACCCAGCCCCAGGGTAGTACGTGCCGTTTTTTCTTTGTTCTCAAATACTTCCTTGACCTCTTCATAGCTGCAGATCTCTTCCATGCACTCCCGCTCAATGGTGCCCTGACGTAGCTCCTCCAGGAACTCATTGGCACGAGGGAACCGTTTCAGGACTGCATGGGCATTCTTGGCTTCCAGAAACACTGAAGAGAAGATCGATGTAGTGAGAAGTCAAAATTTACTCAAATAAACACTAGTGAGGTCAAAAAATTAGATCCCACTGGTGTGTGGCCAACTTCATCAAAGGCCCTGGCCCTGAAGTTGCTCTCTCTTGGTTCCGGTGTGTTATAGGAAGAAGCCCTCCATTCCTTCCCTCCACATACCTCTGTCCCTTTTTCTCCTAAAATCGCTTATTATACCCATAAGTGTTTCTGTCCCTAATAAATGTTAACTGATTATATTAAAAATATCAACTATATCTGGCACCCAACTTTGGGGCGATTCCTCATGCCAACCAGCACACATTACTGACCTTTTAAACCAAGCTGCACTCAATCCCATGGTGAAGCAATTCAGTCCCTACAAACCAGACTAGCCCAGTTATGAAGGGAAACAGGGCAAATCTAGCAGACCTAAAGCCAAGCCTCAAACCAAAGGCCAAGCCTAGCGTATTGCAATGAAGATAGGAGTACTGACTTTCTATGATGCTGTTGCTCTCTAGCAGAACCTCAGGCTTAAAACTAGGCCTGTTGCCTTACCAACAAACATGAGAACCAACTGAGAAGGAGCTTTAGGTATCACAGGAAAAATGACCAGTAAGAACTCTATGTATTGGAGTCTTAGGTGAGAAAACATCCAGTAGTGTCTGCATATGTCTTGAAAAAAAGAAAACAAGAGCCTTAATCATGAGAATTGTTTCCTCATCCAGGCTGTCAGTGGTGGGAATAAAATCAGGTGTGAGCTGTGGCTTTGAGCATGAAAGCAATCACCAATGGTGAGACTGCTTACTTCTCGCAATAAGTGACACCCCTGTATGCCCAAGTTGATAGATCTGATCTACAGGTCCTCTTTCTCAAGATCCACAAGGTGTTGCATTAGCATACCTCACAGGCACCCAAGGAGAGAAAAGCTGAAAAGTTGGATATGTTGCTTTTGCATAAGCAAGTCCAACATAAATAGTTCCACAAACACTCACCAGCCATGATGCTCAGTCACCTCCAGTGTCTCACTTTCCTGGCAAGAAAGAAAAAAAATGTGGTGAAATCTTCTGGGGTCTAGAATGTGACCTCCCATCAACCTGGCTAAAAGGTCAAAGCAGCATCCCATGAGGCATAGCACCCTCATGCAGTCACTCAACTCCTGCTGCTTTGTCCTCAAAGACCTTATCCAGTTGATAGCTCCCTAAAATCTCTTCTTTCTCTCTCTTTCTATTCTCTCTCTCTCACACACACACACACACACACACACACACACACACACACACACACACACACAGAGAGAGAGAGAGAGAGAGAGAGAGAGAGAGAGAGAGAGAGAGAGCACTTCCTGTGAGTCTCAAAGACCTAAGGGTTAAAGGAATTTTTTTCAAATAGAAAGCATCTCTAGGCTAATACTCCCTATTTCACAATCCCTTCAATGAATCATTGTCCCCTTCAGAATATAAAGGACCCAGAGACAAATGAGAAGCCAAACCCAGAAATGGCACTGGATAGAAAAGGTTAAGCAAATTGACAGAGACAAGTCCTGGAATCAAATGTGATAGTGAAGATGTGTTCCAAATACCTCTAAAAATAAAAATGTTCTTTAAATACCAAACTTAATGCAGCAACAACAGTCACCTCAAATGTCCCAGCCTAGCTGAGGATGGCCTACAGTAATCTGTGGATGTCTGTTTTGCATGGTCAGATCTACCATATACAACACAGACATTCTTACAGTGCCTGGTCACATCCACTGACCCCAAACTCAGACAATCTGCTCAGCCCATCTTCCCCAGAAAGAGAGGCAAACACTCTCTTGAACTTCTCTTGGACTTCTCTGGCGGCAGACACATCTTTTGTCTTTGCATTAAAGACTTCTCTGGAGGCAGACACATCTTTTCTCTTTGCATTAAAGACTACTGCAATAGAGAACTCTGGTAAACACATATTTTAAAAATCAGCAAGAAGACACAGGTCTAGAGGTATAGCTTATTAATACAGCACATGGTAAGTATGTCTAACACTCTGTATTTGATCTTCAGGACTACATCACACAAATAAATACAATACAAAAAATTCATGATGGAACTTACTGGAGGGGCCTCTATCTAGAAGCATTGTCATAAAGCCTTTTTCTGCTAACACAGTCCTATATGTACACATATTCTGGAGCACCATCTAAATCATCAACATCTGGGAGCAATCACCCCTCAGCTCCCCTCCCCAAGCAGAAGGTCATGTTTTTTGACTAATGGGATGCAAGATACATGAGCTTTATAACCATTATGCTACCCTTTTGCCTAGGCTGCCAGGAAATTCAGTGTTAACACTGATGGCCAAATACAATTGCTCTGAAAGCCCAGCTGTTACACACATATGCTTTTCTCCCCACAACTTGGTATGATGCTCTATTTATTCCTCTAGAGTCTTATTCCTATCATGTATTTAAAACGTGGCTTCTAGTCTGTTTGGAAAACAAAAAGGTTAAAAATGATGAATAAATTTTAAATGATGGTGAAAGTAACTAATCTAACAGTATATCTAACAGTACTATCACTGTATCAATTGGCTTTCTCTTTAGAAGTCATGTAAAACTACCAACAGATCATTACTTCACTGAACTACCTCAATTTTCACAATGACCAAACCTGGCCACATTATGATCTATGGGATCCATATGATGCGGATGCAGAGAGAACTTGATTAGAAACAGGGTGTTTTGGTTACAGAAAAATAAAGCTGCTACATCAGAGTTCAGTTTGAAAAGAATGAGCAAAGCTTTTGCTAATAAGAAAATAAATACATCCCATTGCTCAATGAAGTGAACTATAGAGTTTTCAAAAAATTACATGGAAAAATTATATAATAGCTTTACATACAGCTATCTTTGGTCCTAATCAAACACATGGGCTTTCATGCATTCATACACACATACATCATAGCCCCAGGTTTGTTTATCCTGGCCAGGATAAAAGCTAGTTCATTTTGAGCCTCAAAGAGGCCAGACAGTTCACATGGCATCGCCCACCTCATTAGCAATTCTGTAGCCACCATCACTGCTGCTGCTACTTCCACAAGGGCCTTTCCCACTCCATCCCCAAAATGTAGCGCCTGCTTCTTCCCCTATAAATACACCATCAATACACAGTTACTATGGCAACAGGGAGGAACCATGAGAGCTCCAGGATAGAGAATACAGCTGCAGTCATGCATGTATATGTCCCTCCAGCCCCTGGTGGATACTGTACTGTATACTGAAGGAATTTTTAACACACTCTCCACAGGAACACAGCTAAATCCTGACATTCTAGAAAGGAAGGAAGGCAGGGAACTGGCCACCACAAAGACCTTCCTTAACCCCACCCCAGGCTGAGGCCTCTGAATCACAGCTCTCTGGTTGCGGCTCCCAAAGTACCTCCCACAGGGACTGGTGACCCGCTTGAGAGTCTGGTGTTCCCAGACCTGGCCTCCAAAATCGCTTCTCCAAATGCTAGCCCCTGTGATTTCCATCACTCAGAACTACTCGCCAGGAAGGGGTTCTACGATTTCCAAATCTCATGATTCATCAATCCACCCAGTGGCAAGGCAACTCCCAAATTGTGCTCAAACTCAAACACTGGGGTCTTTTGCCTCCTTCCATTCATTCTGGCCCTGAAGCTTCGCCCACTTTCGCTGGACACCAGCGCCCCGGTGAACAACTACTGCTTCTGGCCTAACAACATTCTTCTGCCAGGGTTTACTCCAGACCCCAAACACCTTGGCTTGCCTGACCTCCACATCTTCCCTCCCCAAATTTTCCCGGCACCCAGCTCAGTGATCCTGAACACCAAACCATGCCCTCGGGGCTGGGGTCATCCAACCCAAGGGCCTCACCTTTCTCCAGGCCCAGAAGGTAGCCGCCCTGTTTGCGCACGCAGCCCGCCACCTCTCTGCTGCAACTATCAGAGCAGGGCCCCCTATCCCCGCCCACCTGCTCTCCGTCGGCCAAGCCCCCGGCCCATCCCAACGGTCTCCTCCTTTAGTCCCTCCTTGTCCCGCTTTTCACCCGTAGCCGCCGCTGACGCCCCATCTTCAGCCAGGCCCCAGCCAAAGAGCGCCTGGAGCCCCCGCCCCTCACAGCCAGGCGCACAGGCCTTGCCCATTACCTCGGCACCCCCTGCCTCTCCCTGCTCTCCTCCGGGGGCTCCGTAGAACCCTTCCCCCGCACCCTGCCGAGACGGGTCTGGCCTCGCACCCTGTGCCTGGCTTGCCACCCAAGAGCGCCAAAAACCGCCTTGCCCTGAGAGCCAGGCCAGGATCGTCGAGCTGCACCGTGCACCAGGCCTCCAGGCCAGAAGAGGAAGAAGGGGTGGGGCCAGCTGAACCAGCCTAGGGCTTAGGTGGGGAAGGCCAGTAAGCTGGGCCGAGGGGCGGTGGCGCGCACCAGGCACAGCGCACCCGCGCCCAACTCCGCCGGCACCGCCCCTGCCCGCGCCCGTGTTACTGGGGGGCGGGGGAGGCGGGGCCTGACCGGCGGGCCTGGGGCTCTCTGGGGACCCTTGGACACCTTCTTGGTCCAGTGGTGACTACAGGCGTGAGCCCTGAAAAGACCAGGGTCTGTAGCTGCAACGCTCAAGGCCAGTGTTCCAGGCTTCTTGGAGCGGCACAATACTTGTTCCCTCCTGGGCCCCACCCAGGCTCACCTGCCATTCCAGCAAGCATGGCCCTGGTGCCTGCAGAGAAGAGAAAGAGGGGCGTGTGATAGCAGACCGAGGCTGCCTTGGGAGGATCCTGCAGTCCTACGAGGACAGGTCGAGTTCTGCCCCCTCTTCTGCCAATGACTGAGTGACCTTGGTTTCTTCACTTACATCCGCTACCCAGCCAGGGAATGGCAGACTTTTCTCTTGTAAAATCTGAGAAAGGGGAAAAATCCTGATTTTCTCACAGATCTGCAGCTAGAAAGAGGGGGGAAATGGGCTCCTGAAAAGGAGCAGAAAGAAAAGAAGATGCAATCTGTGAGCCTGCAAGGAGTGCTGGGCAGAGTACACCTCAGTCGGTACAGGGGGAGGTTCACCCTGGCTGGACAAAGCCCTGGTAGCAGAGATGGCATTAGACTAGGACTTGAGGTTGGACCACATGATGAGGTAAAATGGTTAGGGTCTGGGTATTGGAAAGCCTAGGAGGTCTCCAGTGCCTTACTGGGTTAACAGAAGGCACTTTTCAGCACAGCCCTGCACCTAAGGTGGCTGTCTTTGTTGCCCTTAGCCATGTTTGTCTGTCTCTTTCCCCTGACCCTCCCCTATTGTTCCTCATGTGCTTCCTAGAGTCCTCCCTCTTCCTATCCCTAAGCTTCAAGAGGTTCCACGCATATGGCAGGGCCTCTGTAACCTTTACCCCATGGAAGGCTAGGAGAGCTGTGCCCATGGGCAAGTTACACAGAAAAAAATATGATGCCCTCAGAATGAGAATAACTTCAGTTAGTACAAACAACTGTGTGCAGATGCTCTAGCTGGATGGTGAAAGAGCCAGATAGATTCATGGTCAGTGGGAAAAATGACCAAGCTGATTTCAGGGCTAACCCTAGTCTCCTAGCCCATCTGCATGCTCCTGACCTCATTTCAACCACAGGAACTTGGGGATACAATTGCAAAGAAGGTGCAGGAGTGGAGCATATCTATATGCACAAAAACCATATATGGCATCTAATATCCTCCCAGCCCCTTCACTTGAGCTTCTTGCTCAAACAACAGCAGCTTTCTTCTAGTTTCTTCTCCATTCAGAATACCTTTCCTCCCACCATCTTGTCAGGGTATTTAGTTCATTCTGCCCACACAGTACCAATGAGATTTTCATCGTGATGTCTTGCAAGGCCTTCCACCCCCCTCCCACACTGACCACTGCATTCTCAGCATTGCCTACAGGGACCAGAAACATGGGACCTCTGTGCTTGGGGCGGGGGGGGGGGACCAGCAGAACCTTAAGAGCAGAACATTGCTCCACCTCTTGGCAGTACCACATATTGCTCTATAATCTTCAGCAAGTGAGTTCACATCTGTGTCTCAGTTTCCTTATCTGCCAAATAGGAATGAGGCTATCAGTGCCTGCTTCAAAGGGTTGCCAAGAGGGTCAGTGAGGTGGTTAGTTAAAGTGCGCCTGGTACTCACAAGTGAACTTAAGACATAGTAACTCTGACTTGCATTCTGTGCATTGAGTGCTTCCTCTCTCTTGAACCTAAGGGCCATGTATCCTTCTACATTACTGGCATCCAGCGCAGAGGCTCATCCACAATAGGTGCTTTAATCCATGTAGATCAAAAATGCTAAGCTAGAGTCAATGTTTGCTATAAAATCACCACCATGAAGTTGGACTTGCTTCTTCTTTCTGTAAGCTTTGGCCACCATGTATTTCCCTGTCCCTCAATTTCACCAATTCCATCATCTCCTTTCCCAATTTTCCTCTCCCTTACCCCCTTTTGCATTTCTTCCTATGCCTGTTTGCATCTACATTATTTTCCTAATACCCAGTCATTAAAATTGAACCCTTCTGTAAGTCTTCCTGACCCTCATTTCCAAGCCTCACTTCACCATGAAGTCAAAGCACTCATCTTCACTTCATAAAAGACTCATATTTTCTCTTCACATTCTTCACCCTCTATACACTATTCACTGGATGTACTATAGTCTCAGATGTTCCCCTTCCCCAGTCCTTTATACAGTATCTCTCCTACCTCACTACTTCAGACTGTGACTGTATTTGGAGATGAGGTCTTTAATGAAGGAACTGAGGTAAAAAGAGATGTTTGGGATGGGTACTAGTACAGTGTAACTGCAATTCTTATTATGAGGAGTGGCTAAGACATGCACAGAGGGTGATGTGAGGGCATAGGAAGAACACTGCCATCTACAAACCAATGAGAGAGATCTCAAGAAGAAACCAACCTTGCTAACATCTTCAGCTTCATCTTCCATCTTTGAAACTTACAAGACAGTAATTTTATTTGTTCAAATCACTGTACACTGGGGCTTTTCGCTGATATACCAAAGTCATATATCCTGTATTGTTTACTGATACTAGATGCCAAGACCTATGAATAGAGATGACAATGATCCAAACGCAACCTACTACCTCATGGAACATTAGACAACCCCTACCCCAGGAAGTCAAACATGTAAGATAGTGAGTGATGACTGACTCTACGGAGAAAAATGAAGCAGAATAAGGTAGTCAGGGAGGCTTGTACTGAGAACATGTCCTTATTACTGAAACCTAAAGGCATGATAAACTATTTTGTTCTGGATTGACAGATCTACAAATGTAAGCACATTAAAAGCAGAATTTTATTTATTTTTTCTAGGATACACCATGAATCATTCAAGCCCTCCCAGGCTATCACCAGGGACACTGACTGTAGCCAGATATTAATCACAGGCACTTGATTGATAGGTTAATATTTATTAAAGGGATAAATAGCAACTTTCAACAGACATAAAAGGCAGGAATACTGGAACGATCCACTCATCCTAACTGAATGGATCTTCCTTCCAAGCGATTGGAAATCTGAAAGGATGCTGTGGACATATATCCCAATCTTTAAGCTGTTTCCAGGCATGTCTCAAGATACAGCTTTGAAAGTCATAGGTGAATTCATTTTCCACGTTTTCCAAGAGGCCATGCCTCTAGGTCAAGGTGATGCAGTTATAATTCCTACTACATCTTACAGTTAATTAAAATTATGTGGAAGGAAACTGGGGACTCTCAATCAAGAAACGCCATAATCTTTTCTATTTTCATGTAAACTCCCAGACTAACTTCTTTATAAAAATGATTGTCATGAATGGAAGTTAGGTCACACTTGACAAACAGTTGGAAAATCGAGGAGAAGGAGGATGGTGACTTGCATCAAACATTGGGAAGGAAAGCAAATTCTGGATGGAATTTGATCAGAGATACATGAATGCTAGATGATAGTATGGACTTTAGTGAAGTTCTATAAACAGGGGTCAAGGAGAGATCAGAGTTTTAGTCAAAGAAACAGGAATGATAGAGATACTTTAACTGGGTGCAGAAGATGGGGTGGAACTGATTACACTGAGGAGTCTGGAGTTC
Source organism: Sigmodon hispidus (assembly GCA_004025045.1). Classification (NCBI taxonomy): domain Eukaryota; kingdom Metazoa; phylum Chordata; class Mammalia; order Rodentia; family Cricetidae; genus Sigmodon; species Sigmodon hispidus. Next base: position 61,966 of record PVIH01011369.1, read on the forward strand.
TGATTCACTATGTGGGCTAGACATGGGAATGGAACATTATCATTTAGTTAATATTAAGCCACAAGACAGACACTCAGCAAGATTCTGTATGTGGAGAGAGAAAAGCACTTTTGGAATTAAGCCCTGAACAATTCTGTATTTCAAGACAGAACAGAGGAACAGGAGCAAATGCAAGAGGCAGAAAAGAAAGATGGGATGTCAAAAGAGGAACCACCAGAATATGAAGAAAATTGAACAGTAATATGAAGACTGGGGTGGGGAGTATCTGTAATCCCAGCCCTCCCTTGGGAGATTTATACAAAATACTAAATTTAAGGATATCCTGGACTTGATGTAAGTTCCAGCCCAGGTGAATATTCAAGTGAGGGGGGAGATTTTAAAAGAGAAAACTTGAAGTAGTCTCCTGGGAGACAGAAGGGTGAATGTTCTCTGGACCTGTGGCGTGATTATTGGACTGTCTCAAGGACCCACTTAAGGACTAATGTCCCTTACTTTAAAGTTAAAGTATTTATTCAGTGTGTCTGTAATGATTTCAATTGCACAGGTGCAGACTCAGAATTGGGGTTTTGCCAGGTGGGTAAAGGAAGTGACAGAGGATGGCCACAAAAAATGTGTATGGATTTAAGGAAGAAATTCACATAACTAATTATGGACCCTGGTACCATAAGGAAGGAGATAAGGGCAGAGCCACGATTGTCGACGGTTAAGATTTGGTGACCCAGACACAGAATTTCTGTATACTTGGAAGAATGAGCTGGCTGTTGAAAAGCTGGAGGCACAATAGAAAGATAGATTCTAGAAGAATGCTGCCTGTAGAAGTAAGCAGCTATAGTACTGATGAGGGCAATAAGTCAGGAAGTTAACACCACCATAAATGTGCACGTTTAACCAGGTCTGTTTGACAGCTACTTAGGCCGTACCTTGGGTTGATTATGAACCTGAGGGATTCAGCATCCCCAAGTATCACCTTACCCCAAAGCTTCACTGTTCCCTCAAACTCCCTTGTCCTGCTCATCATCCCACCGCTGAGTATTACCATTACAAGAACTACTGAGCTGCAGCCTCTCAACCCTTCTTCAGCCTTGCCCCTGAGCTTTTTCTTCTTTCTTAAACATATAAATAATATACCATATAATAAACTCTAGGGGTAGCTAAATGAAGGTAATGAATAAATTTATTGTTTGTTTATAGTGAGAACACTTAAAATTCACTATTAGCATTTTCTCAGTATATTATGAGGCTACAATGTGTACTATTGCCTATAGTTACTAGGATACATGGTGTGGATGGGAAAGAACTCAGATTTCTTTAAATGTCTGACCACTGGGAGTTTAATCATGCTCTGGTGAGTACATAGACAACACAAATTGAACTTGTTCTTTTTTCTTCTTCTTTTTCTTTTTGTTTGGGGGGATATCACAAGGGTAGGTGTAGACATTAGAGGACTGGGAAGTGATTGTGATCAACATATATAGTGTGAAATTCTCAAAATAAGAAATGAAAATACTGTGTTGTGGAGGAGGCCTTATGCCCTTTGACCAGCATCTCCCCATGCTCTTTACTCCTGTCACCTTAACCCCTAGTATCCACCATTTGACACTCTATGGGGGTTCTGTGAGTTTGATTTCTTTAGTTTCCATATACAAATGAAAGCATGTGAGACTTTCTTTCTGTGCCTGGCTTTTTTTTTCACTTAGTATGACTTCTTTTTGTCCTATGCCTTATGTAGCAAATAGAAGTATTTTCTTGTTTGATGACAAATTAGTATTTCATTATGCGAATACATCATAGCTCTGACCTGAACTAAGCAATATTGGGTCAGTGGGACCATGAGACAGCCTGCTGCCTGCCTAGGGAGGGGATGGGGAGTTGTGGAGAAGAAAGATTGACCTGATGGGGTGGGAGGCGAAGGGACCTCGAATAAGGATATACAAGGATAGAAAGTGTTTAAAATAATACTAATTAAAAAACCATAGCCCTGACAACAAGTTTGGGCAACAACATGAAGAAAATAGACCCCTTGTACACTGTGGATGGGAATATGAATTGCAGTTATTATTGAATCAATGTAGAAGTTGCTCCAAAAAATTGAAAGTAAAATTGTCATATCTTCTATAGCATATAATAATACTGGGTGTACACTCAAAGGAGCTACCTGTACTTCCATATTTACTGCATCACTGTTTCTAACAGAGAAGAAGTAGAAATACACACATTTCTAATTGAGTACCTACTATGTGTAAATCAAAGTATCTGCTTTCTACCATTCTTGTTGGAAGATACAATGGCATTTTTAATTCTTCAATGTTCAACTAAGCCTGAAAGTCTTCACATCATTGAAGCAAGGGTGTGGATTTCTACTTCCTTTGGCTGTCTTGCTTTTGTGCCAATAAGCTCTGAGCTCTTTTGACAAACGATAGTAGGATAAATGGGCTCAAAAAGCAAGGATGTAGAGATTGTCAGGTTCATGTTGTTCAGCTTCTGTCTCATTCAGACCCTATTGTACAGCTTTCAACAATTTCTTCTATTCACATGGCATATAGTATTCCTTGAGAAGTCTTTAGCCCAGAGGTCATGGCTCTGACACTTTAGCAACATCTGTGGATGACCCAAAGCTAGATATTAGAGGTTAATGCAGAAGTATAACAAACAAAATATAAAGAAAACCAAATTAATTTCTGATGGTCAAAAATAGCAACTCTAAGTGAAAAGTGGATGGTGATAGACTTGAGAGGTCCTATAACAAGGTCAGATCATAGTAGACTCCCAGAAGCCCTTGAGCCTGTCACTTCTGCTTAGAATTAGTCAGTTCAAGTTATCTCACAGATGTGTCTCTTGAGCCTCTGCTAAGGACAGATATGTTCATGATGCAGAGAACAGCAATAGACCAAGAACATTGAAGAATTTGCCTTCACAACAACTTTGCTGTCACAACAAAGAAGATAGACAACACATTAGTAAATAAGCACAGTACATCAGATCCCATAAAATCTAAGGTGACCACAATTTCATGATCTACCAATTAAGCAATATTGGGTCAGTGGGACCATGAGACTGCCTGCTGCCTGCCTAGGGAGGGGATGGATGAGCTGAGCTGTGATGCAGTGCTTTCTTTTTTACTTAGAATACAACAGCCATTGATTTTTATCATCACAGTTCTCGCCTTAAAAGTAAACTACAGGCAGAATAAAGTAGTGAAAGTGTACTTGCTCATATTTCATTTCTCCTAAATCACTTTTAGAATCACACACCTGTCTACATTCTGTATATGTTTAGGACTCTCTACTCCAATGCTGACCCTAACCCTACAGGTACAGCATTGTCATATGAAATTCACCATCACTTCAGAGCCTGACAAACACAAAACAAGAATGGAAAAGTGTGAAGTCATTGTAGAATACATATTTGTTAGGATCACTGATCTGTGGTAATGCGTGTAATGGTGCTAGGCCTGTCGGGGGAAGCTAAGCAGAAAGTTGGGGTAAAAAGCAGTAGAGATGTGAACTCACTTCTCTAAGGGCTCACTGAGAAATAACAGTTGAGCTCCATTTGAAGGAGGTAAGAAGAATGGCTGTGCATATTATTTGGAGAATATTCTACGAAAAGTGAACTACAATTGGAAAGGTTCTAAGGTAAGTGTTACTGACATGTCTGAGATTAAAAAGTGATTCTCTGTGATACCCAGACAACCTTGTAGGACACTGGACACTAGTGACAAGGACAAGGTTCCTATGACTTAAGTGTTAGAATGGCCTGTGGTCCTCTCAGGGACATCAGAAGATGGGAAGCTTTTTGAGAAGCAGTCAAAGAATTCTTTCCCTCTTCCTCACTTAGGCAAGGCAACCATGAGGCAATTTCTGACACAAATTTTTTAATCCACCAAGGGATGCCACTTTCTGTCTTGTCCCTGTTGCTGCTCAAAATGTCTGTGCACTTGCTCAGCATTCTCTAGTTGCCTGTAGCTCTTTGTCTAGGTTTGGAGCCTCAAAAGCTTTCCCATTCCACAATAGCATATTCACTGATGTTATCATTGTTCAGATCTTGTTTAGGTAGCTATGTTGATGAAATTCCATGAGTATCTGCATTTCCAAGGAAGGCCATCCCAATTGGTTATCCAATAACTAGCAGTTAGCCCTGAGGTTATATATGTATGTATATACATACAATATTACATGGATAAAAATGCTGTGTTGATGTGTTTAGGAATTCATGCACACACGTATGTATATAGCACACACACACACATGTGTATAAGTATATATAATCAAAGAAAAAGAGGCTCTGAATTTGAGAGCAAAAGGGGTGTATGGGAAGGGTTGGACAGAGCAAAGAAAAGAAACAATGTAATCATAACTTCAAAAATTATTAAACTCAAGTGAAATATGTTTGTCATATAGTATTATCATTCAGGTCAGCATAATGAGTAAGACGGTAAGGGTGCTTTCTGCATAGGCCTGAAGATTGGAGTCAAATCCCTAGAGCCCATATAAAGATGGAAGATTAGAATCAAATTTACAAAGTTATCCTATGTCCTCCACATATGCACCATGGCATGAATGCCTACACACACACACACACACACACACACCACAGCTACACGCAAGAATAAAACAAATTTCAAAAATACCTCCATGATCTATAATCTGATATAAAACAAACCTTGTAATATGTAAGTTTCTATTATTCTGTATGTTTTCAACACATGTTTTTCACACAAACACACAAAAGGAAATTATAAATGATTTGTTCTCTTAATAATATCATCATGATTTCATAAAGTAAAATCATTTTTATTGATTAAGCACAGACTATATGTCATAGCTAATTCTTATTTACTCACTTTAAGGAGGAGATAATCTGGCTATTGGATAATAGCCCTAAAAGATACAATTTTACCCTAATGTGGCAATCCTGGACCCCTTGCATGTTAATTCAACATTGTGATAATGTGCCTTTGACTTATCATGTTTTAAAGAAAGCACAAAAGAAACTAGGGTTCTCTAAAGTTCTTCTACAGTTTGTATTTCCAATAGTGCAAATAATGAACAAATGAAATGCCTAATATAGGGAATTGAGTAAACTAATACCTACTATTGAAAATAGCGTAAGAAAGAAAAGCATGGTAGAGTGTATTACAGAGACTGAGAATGGACAATTGCAGAGAAGTAGGCTATAGGGACAGATCACTTTCTGAATCCTTTCCTGCACTATGAAGAACTAATTAACCTTTCTTCCACTTGCTAACTTCCTGTTGTCTTCTTTTTTATTTTATAACTCTCTGTGTCCAGTTAGTTTTGTTGGTATTTGCACACATTTAGAACCATCCACTGGTGCATGGGCAACTACCATGGATCCTACCTCTGAAGAAAACTCCCTCCAGTCATCAACTGTAAGATTATTTCTCAGATAGATGTGGGCCTCCTTAGTCCTTCCCCCATCCATGTTGGGATACTGACTGTTGTGTGTTATCCAACAGCTTTCTAATTAGATTTAAGGTCCACTCAACAACAACAACAAAACAAAACAAAAACAAAAAACAAAAAACCCTCAAAATTTGTGCCTGGAATTCTTAACCTGGCCAAGAAACCATAGAAGAAGAGGTTGTAGGATCTGTGGGAAAATCCACCACTATTATTTTGCTAAAGAGACATAGTATTAAACTGTCTTAACTGCACTTATACGCCGCATAGATGATTGCAGCTCCCAGCCCTCATCACAGAGGCTTCTTTTTGTAGTGAATTATGACAGTACAGAAGGTTCTTTGATGAGACTCAAGAGGTGCATTAATCTATAGGAGCAACTCTGAAGAGGAAGTAGAAAAATGCTAGGAAGTAGAGGTCAAAAAAGACTGCTTTGGGGCTGGAGAGATGGCTCAGAGGTTAAGAGCAACCACTGTTTTTCTAGAGGTCCTGAGTTCAATTCCCAGCATTCACATGGTGGCTCACAACCATCTATAATGACATCTGGTACCCTCTTCTGGCCAGCAGACAGAGCACTGTATACATAATAAATGATAAAGAGAGAATTATTATTTAAAATAAAGACTGTTCTGAAATAGTGTCTCTTGGACATGACAGGGTCTTTGTATTGTGAATGTAAACAGCTGTGGTTGCCAGATACCAGGTTTTTTTTTTGGTAAAAATTTCTGTAACTCAGTGTACATGGATGTGAGCATTCTATACTAAAATGTTTCCAGTCTTGTGAGTAGTGCTGATCTGTTGTTCTGACAGAATTATCAGAAGCATTACTGCTAAGAAGAGAGAGATGGAGGAAAGGAGGGAGGGAAGGAGGAAGAGAGGGAGGGAGGGGTAATGAAGGAAAAGATACAATGTTTGATTAGCATACAGTAGAAACGTGTTCAATCAACAACACACCAAAATGGGTTTTTGTTTTGTTTTGTTGTTATTTTTGTTTGAAGGCAAGTATAATTCTTTTTGTAGAAGGACAGAAGTAGTCCCTATTGAATAATCAGGCAATTATTGTGTATAAAATGGAAGACACAGTAATTATCTCTCTGAAATTTAGCTGTCAAGGATTCTAGTATCATTGTTATTTAAAACCTGAAAGGATTGCAGGTTTTAGGATTTCAGCTTTCAGGACTTTAACATCCAGGATTCCTAATCTTCCTAGGCTATGAAGTTTGGGATTTTGACCTTTAGAAGATGTGAGACATCAGGAACTTTGATCTTTCCAGATTTCAACATCCAGCAGGGTGGTATTTGCCAGTTTCTTCCTATGCTGGCAGCAGCCTGCTGAGGCCATTTTTTTTTTTAACAGACCTCTGTTGTGATCTGGAGATCAACAAGCACTCTCAGCTCTTGCTCCCAGTGATTTCTACAATCACAAGAGGATCATGGAAGTTCAAAGTCAGCCTGTTCTTCATAACAAATTTCTGCCTGGCTATGACTGCACATGAAGACCCTGTCTTAACACTTTCCAATACATACATATATACATATATATTTCTCTCCCACCAAGCTTTTAATGTACCTATGTACTTACTTAAGTCTTATTTAAAGTCCTTCAATAAGTTTTTAGTTTTAATTTTTCTAAATAGCTGATATATATTCATATATTTATATATTTGTTACAACTGTGAATAAGCTTTTTTTTTTTTTTTACCATTTTAGTTATCTCTGGTTTGTAAGAAACATGGTAATTTTTGCAAAAAAAAAAAAAAAAAAAACCCTTACTCTACAGCCATATACCTTGTTAAAATATTTATTAGTCATCTTTTGTTATTGAAAATATGATCACAGAATCCACAACTAATGACAAAGTTCCTCATCCTTACTACAGGATAATGTACATACATAATTTAATACTACTAATAAAATTAAAAATAAAAATTTCATTTATCTTAGAGATCAGTCCTCTATGACTTGTAGGGTTGGTGAAAATCTTTTCCCATTCTGTAGGGTGTTGTTTTGTCCTATTGACAGTGTCCTTAGCTTTACAGAAGCTTCCCAGCTTCAGGAGATCCCACTTATTGATTGTTGGTGTTAGTGCCTGTGCCACTGGTGTTATATTTAGGAAGTGGTCACCTGTGCCAATACGTAGAAATCTATTTCCCACTTTCTTTTCTATCAAGTTCAAGTGGCTGGGTTTATGTTGAGGTCTTTGATCCACTTGGATTTGAGTTTTGTGCAAGGTGACAGGCTCGGATCTATTTGCATTTTTCTACACACTTCCATCCAGCTATGCCAACACCATTTGTTAAATATACTATCTTTTTTCCATTGAATGTTTTGGGCCTCTTTGTCAAAGATCAGGTGTTCATAGGTTTTTGGGTTAATGTCTGGATCCTCAATTCTATTCCATTGATCCACAAGTCTGTTTTTATGCCAGT
>PVIH01011370.1:0-69614 GCA_004025045.1 Sigmodon hispidus
CTCTCTCTCTCTCTCTCTCTCTCTCTCTCTCTCTCTCTCTCTCTCTCTCTCTCACACACACACACACACACCATATTTTGATGTTTTGTGTATACATATATATGTGTGTGAGTGTGTGAGTGTGTGTGTGTGTGTGTGTGTGTGTGTGCACGGTTGTTTGCTTCCTTGGAAAGTTGCCTTTGAAAGCTAGAAGAGGGCATCAGATCCCCAAATGAGAATTTACAGAAGGTTTTAAGTTTCATGCTATGAAGCCTAGTAACCAAACTCAATTTGAGTCCTCTGGGAGAAAAATAAAGGACTCTTAAACACTGAGCTATCTCTCTAGCCTGCATATAATTTTCTCCCAATAAAATCACATGCATGTCTGTGTCCACAACTATATCACAGTATGAGTTTTTTATGCTATTGACATATTATTTACTTACACATGTGTATACCTATCAAATTTCTACTCCCTGATTTTAAAATTTAATTAGTCCTAAGTTTTTAAGATTTTAGTCTTGATAAACCCTCTGTATTTCCAAATGATATATTGTTCTTGATATTTATCAGTTTAAGCAATGGCTACTTTATTCCTCTGAGAGTTGCTAATTAAGCTTATAAGTTACTCCTATATTTCACTTCACTCATTAAGTGTCCCTCACCTGTCATCTTACAGATATAAATACTGTGTATACCTGTGTGAATGATAGTTTACACACATAGGTGTTTATGTAATACAATTTTAGACTTTGTATCATATTTAAAATACACATATGCATTTACACACACATATATGCATGGATCAAGTATGCTTCTCTTAGTCTGATAAAGGAAATTAACTATTTTCATTTCAAAATAAGCAATTTGCCATCACCATAGTTTATTCCACATGATAAAATTTTACAGATTATAAAATATAATTTCTCTTAAATCCAAGAAAATAGTTTCTATGCTTTAAATTTTTAATTTCAGAAAGAAAACAATTTTTAAATCTTCTAACTTCCACTCAGTTCAAAATAAATTTCATGTATGCATTAAAGTTATTAATAATGAATGACAATATTATATATAAAAGAACTTATGTAAATCTATTATAATGTAAAGTTCTTTGAATAAAATGCTTCAGTGAAGTTAATAATATAACATGTCTATGATAATCAATTCTCTGTTTTCATATTTTTACAAATTTTCTAAATTAAAGACGACTTTTTTTATTAACATTAATTTATAAAAAGTATTCAAACATATATCTTTAATAGCATTCTTTATCAAGTATATATATATTTAAGAACAAATCATATAATTTATAACAATGTATTTTAATAATGTTAGACATAAGGAAAGGTTTACACCATATATTCAATTTAGAAGGTCATATTGACTTTGTGTTTGCACATGCTTTGTTAAACACTGGTAAATGCTAACAGAAGCCTTGTTATTATACATAAAGTTAAAAGTACAGGTATTTCTCCTAATGTAAGATATAAATACAAATATGTATGAAGAATTAGAGCAGCAAGTGCTGTCTAACACAAACAAACCCACCCTGTTAATATGTGTTTATAAATTTGTTTAGTTAGTGATCTCACATTATATTTTTTTCATATAGAAAAAAAGACTTTATTTTCTAAAAAATAAATAAATAAAATAGACTGACAAGAAAAAAATAAGTAACAATGCCATTGTGTAGAATGAACACTGTTGAGTATGAATGAACAGCAGAATAATATAATAAATACAATTTTCAGATTGCAATCTGTTCAGTGATTGCAGTTTACAGCTTGAGTGTTCTTTACTTTTTTTTAAATGTCCACTAATGAGTGAATACATCCCCTGCTTATCTTTCTGGGTTTGTGGTACCTCACTCAGCAGGATATTCTCCAAATCCATTCATTTGCCTGCAAATTTTAGGATATCATTTTTTTTTCCTAGTGCTTAGTAGTACTCCATTGTGTAGATGTACCACAGTTTGTTAATCCAATTTTCAGTTGAAGGCATCTAGGTTGTTATCCAAGTTCTTGCTATTACAAATAATGCTGCTATGAACATAGTTGAGCTAATGCTTCTGGGGTGTGAATGTGCCTCTTTAGAGTATTTGCCCTATAGTGGTATTGCTAGATCCCCAGTTTTCTGAGAGGCAGCCATACTGCATTCCACTGTGGCTCAATAAGTTTACATTCCCACCAACAATGGAGGAATGTTCCCCTTGCTCGACATCCTCTCCAGCATAAGCTGTCATCTGTGTCTTTTATCTTAGCCATTCCGACAGGTGTAAGGCGGTATCTCAAAGTTGTTTTGACTTGCATTTCTCTAGTGGCTAAAGATATTGAGCCCTTTTTCAAGTGCCTTTCAGTCATTTGTCATTCTTCTGCTGAGAATTCCCTTTTTAGTTCTGAACTCCATTTTTTAATTGGGTTATTTAGGGCTTTGGGCTCTAGTTTCTTGTGTTTTCTATGTATTTTAGAGATCAGTGTTCTTGTCTCTTGTTGGGGTGGTGAAAATATTTTCCCATTCTGTAGGCAGTCTTTTTGCCTTATTGACTGTGTCCTTGGCTTTACAGAAGCTTCTCAGTTTCAGGAGGTCCCACTTATTGATTATTGTTCTTAGTTCTGTGCTAATGGTTTTATATTTAGGAAGTGGTTACTGTGCCAATGCATTGGAGGGTATTCCTCATTTTCTTTTTTATCAAGTTCAGCTGCAAACAACATCAAATACCTTGGTATAATTATAATCAAAGAAGTAACAGATCTGTTTGACAAAAATTTTAAATCACTGAAGAAAAAAATTGAAGAGAATATCAGAAAATGGAAAAAAATCTCCTATGTTCCTGTATAGTTAGGATCAACATAGTAAAAATGGCAATCTTACTAAAAGCAATCTACAGATTCAATGGAATTTCTATCAAAATCCCAACACAAGTTTTTACATTTCATTTGGAATACCAGTAAAGCCAGAATTGCCAAAAACAATTTGCTCAACAAAAGAACCTCAGGAGGCATGCCATCCCCAACTGTAAGTTGTACTATAGAGCTACAGTAATAAAAAGAGACTGGTACTGGCACAAAAACAAACTTGTGGATCAATGGATTCAAACTGATGACTCTAGCATTAACCCACACACCTATGAACACCTGATTTTTGACAAAGAGGTCAAAACTATTCAATGGAGAAAAGATAAAATCTTCAACAAATGGTGTTGGAATTACTGGATGGTAGTGCGTAGAAAAATGCAAATAGATCCAAACCTAACACCTTCTACCAAACTCAAACACAAGTGGACTAAACACCTCAACCCTAAACTCACTTTATAAATTTAAGAGATACTTGCTAAAGTTCAAGGGCCATCCTATGAGGCAAATTCCTTTTGAGTTTATTTTCCAAGTAATTTCTCAGGCTTAATTAGATTTGTATCTATTAACTATAATAAAAGCATCAAAGGATACATAGAATCCATATTTCCTAACAGTGTGCTAAATGAATTCCATCTACAATCTGCATGTGTGTGTGTGTGTGTGTGTGTGTGAATAGAAGCACACGCCTGTCCACATGTATGTAAATAATGTAAGGGGTATTCACCTGCTTACACTCGTGTGGAGGCCAGAGGACATTGAATGTAGCTCCTCAAGAGTCATCACCTTCCCTCTCACATGGATTTTCTCCCAGCCTGGGCCTCCAAACTGTCTCAGACATTCAGCATTCTTCCTTCCCAGTTCTATGACTGCAGACACCCACCACCCTGTCTATCATGCGTTTAGGAAATTGAACTCAAAACTTCGCTTGAAATTACTAGGTCATAACACTAGTCCTGAGCAATTGTGTTTGTAAATATGTGGAAACTGAGGCACATAGTCACTGAAGTCATTATTCACACAGACAAAGCAGAATCTTTTGCCTTTTTCTGAAAAAGCCTATTTCATTCTCCTTCCAAAATGGTTTTATTTTGCATGTTCAATCACAGAAAAGATAATGTATTAAGTAAATAATAATCCTGAGAATGTCAGAGAGTCCATTATTTATGCAGTACACTAGGTCTATTGCTTTCAAGGTCACTAACTCAATTCATCTCCAAGTTTAGAAATATGTTCCAGCAAGAAAAACTTCACAGTTAGTAGAGTGTAACTTCTTTTTAAGACTTAAAGGAGAATTATAAATCTAGACTCAAAGTGTACTGGATGATGTCTAAGCAGTAATTTTCTAAGCAGGAAAGTTCAAATGATCCCTTAAGAAACACTAAGTACTTTTTTTTCAAAGTACAAACACCTTCTCCTTTTACCTCTTACCTATTTTTTTCTCTAAGTAACAAAATCTCAGTGCAGTCCTGCTGATTTTTATATCACTATGTACAGAAGAAAATCAAAGAATCTATATCTCTAAGTCAGAACACAATATCTGAACACAGGCTTTTCTGTGTGGATGAACTGGTTGTATGATTTTAATTGACCCTCCAATGAAAGTATTCTTAGCATCATAAATATTTTTCTCAACTCATAGCAACTGTGTGGTGGGAATGTTCTCTGTATAATGTAAATAAAGTAACTGATTTGGCCTATGTAGAGCACTGTAGAAGTGGGTGGAGTATCAGGAAGAGACAAGCAGAAGGAGGGTGGAGTTAGTCAGTCTCCATCCCACCCCCGAAGAAGACAGACATATAGAGGTACTGGCTCAGCCATAGGCTGAGCCACGTGGTGGGAAGATAAATGGAAATGGGTTGAATAAAGATGAAAGAGCTAGCTAGTCATGTGCTTGAGAGATGGGCCAAAGACTATGAAGTTATATAAGCGTCTGATTCATTTCTTTGGGGGACAAAAGCCTCCGCAGACCAGGTTCCAAACCTAAGCCACGCGCACCAGGTCACAAACTCCCGCGCCCCAACGGGCGCCGGGAAAACTTACTACAACACAACTGCTCTGCCATGTGATGTGTGTGTGTGTGTGTGTGTGTGTGTGCGTGTGAGGGGGATGTTGGTATTGACCCAGCAGGCAAATGGAAATTCATTCTTTACACAAAATCTCTTCTTGTACTCATAAAATTATTGCTAAACATAAATTATCAGTTTGATTATATTACTGACTTTATTATTATAGCAAATATATTTATTTGCAATTATTTAACAGCATTTGTATTTTGAGAAATGTCACACTGATAGTTTAATACCATGACTGTTTGATGATTTATGGAGATAAAAGAGAGCCAGGTTATGATATGCAACATAATTACTCAGAAATAAACAACTTCTCCAGTAGTAGTTACTAGAGAACCTCATAATTCCAGAAAAAAAATGCACTTATGAGCTCAACATTGAGGTTGTCAATCAGTCTCCCAATTATACCCAATTCATGTGATGGCATCTTTCTCTAGAAGTGTGCAAACACACTCATATCCCTTTATCCACAAGTCACCAGATGCCATTTAGGCTTTAATGATCAAGAAGCAGAGATGGGAGAAAAGGGTTTTTGACAAACATGTCAGGGAATCTGAAGCAGACTTCACAGTTTATAGTGGAAACTAGTTCTGCAGACATAATTTTATTTTCTATCTTACAACTCTAAAAAATAATAATAATAGGTTTCTATAATTTAAGTCACCTTGTATGTGACACTTAGTTCCAACAATCCCAGAAAAACAAATTCAATTGAATGAAAACCTACTTTGACCAGGGTGTCAATATTAATACATTGCCTCTTCTGTTTACTCATATGTTTAGATTTTTCTCATATTTGTTTTACAAATATTTTAACCATACACAAGTACTTCTATGCTAATGACAAAATCTGAGGACCTCATTATATGTATTGATATTAAACAACAAATAATAAGGAAATGCAAGAGTGCTACAAATAAAAACAGGATCATTCAATTATACAACAAAGCAAATAAAATCACTAAGAGAAACAATTTACCTTTCTACCAAGCTGCTGAAGAAGGCATATTGCTTTTAAAAATTAGAGACCTGAAGCAAGAAATATATATATATATATATATATAAAGACAAAGAAAAATATCAGAATATAAAATAAGCTAATAGAATTAAAAAAAGAAACTTTGAGAGAAATGGAAAACCAGTCTAGTAGTAAATGCCACACTGTGTAAGTTAAGAAGTTGAACAGTCATTAGTGTCTTTGGTGAGGAGTATGAAAAACAAAGAGGCAAAGGAAATAGAGTCAAAGTGATCAGAAGGGTGTAAAAGCAAAACGTAAACTGTAAACTTCAAGATAATAACATCTTGTCAAAAATGCTGGACTAATGGAGCCCATGAAACAGAAAATTGTTTGTAATGGCAGGATATCCTATTAAATGGATATTCAATATGAAGTCATGTTACAATAGACTGAGAAAAGCAAACACATTATTACTGCAGAAACATACTAGTAAAATTACATGGTAAAGAAAGAAAGAATGTTAAAGAATGCTATGGCAGGAATCAAGCTCCTTCCTCACTATGAGAAATAAATAGCTAAAGAATGATGTGTATGCCTTGGGTTGACACCTTGGATCCAACGCCCCCTAGAGGAACACCTGACTCAGTCTGGATGTTTCAGGGAGAAAACTGGATCTGCCATGAGTGGAGGCTGAACTGAGCCAATACTTATGAAGATACATGGAATTTATTTTTATACCAATTATTAGTATGTTTTACCTGGAGAGATAATATTTATTTTTTCTATTTTTTTGTTTTATAAGCTTTTTCTATATCTGCCTCTGCTCTCACTCTCTTCCCTTCCCCCAGTTCCTCCCAGTCCTCCCTCAGCCTCCCCAACTCCATCCCTCTATCTTTTCCCCAAGAAGGGCAAGGGTAGCATGGGCAGTTTGTGGAGCCTCTAGTCCATTCCCTACAGAGACATCATATTTTTAATTATAAATGTGCAACTTGCAACTATGTTGGTCTTTGGTTTACTTCTCTTAACAAAAGTGTATATGGATTAAAAAAATGCCTATCAAATGGTATGATAAAAATTCACTTTTCTGTTCTAATAGTTGTTTAGTAAAAAGCAAAACACAGGTGGTTGGCATGCATGCCACAGAGGCAGGGTCTTCTGCCTTGTTCTACAGCAGACATAATGTGTGAATTCTCAGTTTTTCCTTAAATAATCCCAACTAGTAGCCAAATTCCAGATCTCCACAAAATTTTCAACATCTATGGTGTTAGATAATATGATATGTAGTTGCAGATCATGCCCATTTGCAAGCCTTGTGTCTGAAAAATTATTGGGTTGAGGAAAAAAACCAAAGTGTGTAAGAAACTGTTGTCAGGTAGAACTCATCTCACTGCATCATCATATAAAGGTGGGATTGACTTTGTAGTGCCTAAATTAAATATATGATATTTATGAAAATTTCCCATTGCCTTAAAACTTATAATCAATTTCATAAATTGGGAAGTAATTTGCTGACAAATGCTTATGTTCTGTTCATTATTTCAGAGTTCTTCTGCATTTTCTCACATATCATGAAAGCATGAATTCTGAGTCAGAGTTGTCAATGCTCTTCCCTCTGAATCACCTTGGAAAGGATAAAAAGAATTCAGCATCCTTAACTGTCATGGGATTCTCTGTGCCCTGCCTGTGGTAAGTAGCTAGTGGTTATTTTAAATAGGGCTAAAGCATGAAGCAATAATATGGAAGAACTATCTCACATTTATATATTTTTCTTTTTTTATGTGGATGTCTGTCCAAATCGTTTGTGTGTGTATGGATGCCTGGATTTATGTATGAAATGGTGGGGGTGGGGGGTGCAAGGGAGGGATGTGTGCATGTTTGCATGCAAGTGCAGAGACCCCAAGGTTCTGTTGAGAGAGTCTTTATTTATTGACTCCCTCCCCCAATTTGAGGCAAAGACTCATAAACCAAGAGCTTTCTGATATAGCTAGTCTCTTTAGACATCTTATTCTAAGGGTCATGTTTCTACCTTTTGTGGCTAGAACTGTGTTCAGGCCACCACACCCACAGGACATTGCCATGAGCTCTGGGTACCTACACTCAGAGCAATCTTGCCAAACTTATCTCACCATCTTAAGTAAATGGATCACACTACAAGGTTTAGGTTGTGAAATATTCACTGTTCATGTCTCCAAATCCTTTTATACATATACATTCTTTTTTTCTCATCTCCCTCAAACCAACTCCCTATGTCCATGAGTATGAGTTGCAAAAAGTTGACAAGTCAAGGACCTAATAATCAGACAATATTTTTATTGTTCTCAGAAAGTAATTATGTAACAAAGCTGAACTATTTTATACAGATAGAAAAAGGGTTGATTTTACTCATATCTATGTTCTGATTCATACATTTGTATCAAAGCTCTGAAAAGAAAATTGAGGCTACATAAAAGTTGCCAATAAAGCATATGTGGTGATCTTTTCTCATCTGTGAAGGAATGCTGTGGAACTGATCTTGACTGAAGCAACTACAGACTCAGTGGTGCAGACTTCTGAAAGAGTAAGTAAGTGAATGTGTGTTCCCAAAACTTATAAATTCCCTTATATTCAACATTGCAAATAGACTAATAATTTCACCACATTTTTATGGAAGAGAAACATAGTCTCAGCTATTTGGTTATTAGAAAACCTATTTAAAAATCTATCCTCATACATATCATTTTACCTAATAATTTAAAGTACTGTGAGAACTTTTATATGCATATTAATTTAGTGACAATTCTTATTAAAAATATTTATGCAGATTTAATTTAAAGGTTTTCTTTTACTTGATTCTAGAATTTTTGTTTATTTCTGTCTTGCGTAGCCAAAATTATAGGAAGGAAAGCAACCAAAAAAACCAAAATATTATCTTACTTCTCCATCATTTTACTAGACATTGTTTTAATTTAAGGTTCAAGAGATAAAACTTCAAAAACGCTTGCCTTTTCTTATTGACTGTCAATCATTCATTGTAAGTTGTTAATCTTCTCTACTAATCTCTGTCTTTTTTAAATACAAATATTGGAGAAATGAAGCCGACAGGATCAAAATTTTAAAAGTAGCTTATCTAGAATCCATCAATCTCTGTTATTTATACATTTTTCTAACCTATATCTGTATAATTAAGTGTTTTACTCACATTTTAACAAAGTACTTTAGAACCTGTCTTTTGCAGTATTTCCTCAGTACAGAAACGTAATAAACAAATGCCTCTACTGCCACCTCTATAGATCCTGTTGCTGTCAGTAAACTTAAATTGGATATTAGTCTGTAACATTTCAGTTTTAATAAATAGTCACTGAAACTCTATGTAATAAGTACATAACTGACCTTGCTTCACACACATTGCTGTAAGATATTACATGATATTTGTCTATGTAGGGAGCTACTAGGATGCTTTCTAGCTAAGAACTCTCAGCCAGTTCTATGTCTTTTCCAACATGGAATTTCCAGCTGATTCTACTGCAGGAATTTTTGTTCAGTTAATATTTCTGGCTTCGCTGGGTTTATTTTAATTACTACTCTGAAAAATGAAGGGATGTCATATTTATAATTAACAATATTAAGTAGAAAAATTGAACAAGCCATTATCAAACTTTTTTGTCATTTTCTTCTGCAAGTTAAAAAAAAAAAAAAGGACTGAGGAAAAGACCCCGTGGATGAGATGTCATAAGCCTTCTCACGAAAACTATGTCTGATACTAAGTGACCAATAATGTTGAAGTGCTTTCTAAAATTGTACAGTTAGACTTATAAGTTAATGTTGCATTCAGCCTGCTTTGGAGAATATCACAGAAGATAAAGTAGAAAAAGCCTAAGAGACTGAAGATCGAAATAAGCAGAGTAGAAAAAATGCCTCTGACATGACACGGTCATTGTACCACAGCCTGTTACCTCCATAATATCAATATCTCACTGAGTCTAAGAACATTTCATTGTGCTTAAATTTAACTACAGAACTTTAACATCACAAAGAATACAGCTGAAATAGCAAAGAATCTCCTGTGTACTCTGATTAAAAGAAATATGTGTGCCTGTGTGTGTTGCTGTGCATGAGTGTGTGTGTGTGTGTATGTGTGTGTAAAACCAGGTCATATGAATATCTTCATTCTCTAACACATACACACATTCTTTTTCCTCCTCCTACATGGATAAAAAAATAGACTTTCTTCATAATAGTAATAATAATAAAGTCTGTAGACCAAAGCACAAGCTCCATGCAACCATAAGAAAAGAATCCACTGTCTCCAGGAAGGAAGAAATCCTCTCCTTTCTCCATCCTTGAAAGGAGAGGTGACTTTCCTGATTGTCTGATTCCTGAACACACATGAGAAACTTCCCTTCTTTCTCAGTGACCTACTCAGCAGTTACTTGCTGAGACAGCTGGTGTCTGCCTGCTAATCAACCCCCTGCTCAGGGCCCTGGTCAAGTTCAAAGGGTCCCACAGGGAAGAACATTCTGACTTTTCTTGCCTTGCCTGCTTTGCTGCTGAAATCACCACAGGATAAAACACATCACTTACCTCATCAATGAGTTCAAAGACAAAAACAAGATTCATGTAAGGTTTCTGGAATTCTTTTAAATCTTCCAACCTGCAGAGAAAGTGGTTTTTATTTCTTTACATCTATGTCATGTGGTTTCAAGGGGCAAAAGATACCTGCAGAGATGTATCTGCCACCTGCCTTTTTTGTACTTGGCTATGTCTGTTTATTCTAGAGAAAGTAACTCAAAACTCACTGTGCTCACCTTATTTATTCCATATAATTCAATCCTTCTTCAATTCAAAGCACAGTTGACCTTGCTTTCCATAGGATTCTGACTGGTGTGACTTCTCAGTGGGTTCTGCATACAAGAAGGGAAAATGGAATATAACTTTTACTAAGCTATAACTTAAAAGCCAAGAAAACAACCAGCTAATATTATTTCATCACTACTAAATTGATTTTACTTCCTAAATAACAAAAATAATGAGGATTAATCAACAGTGCATGCATAAATAAGGTCTTCCCAAAAGAGAATTAGTAGACCATTTTTCTGTCTTTTTTTAACATAACATCATGCTGAACACTGTATGCTTTAAACTCAGTCACATTGAACATCTGTTCTTTCTATATTAGATGTGAAAAATTCTCCCACCTCCGCAGCTCTTGATGAGATAGCAGTACCTAAAAGATTCCAAAAGGAACTTGTTTATCCTTCAGTGCATGTGTGAAAGAAAGATTTTTTTGACAATGCTTATAAAATACTCAGTGAAATCTTATCATTATCAAATGAGTTTGATAGTCTGAACTGCTTTAAGAGGAATTATAACTTTTAATGAATTTTCCTGGGTGTGTTTCTACAACAAAAAGTGCTAAACTTAACACTGATGTAGTAGTTTGCAAGAGTAAAATCATTAATTTGTATTAGTCTCATTTCCCTTAAAAGGATGTGATATTCTACCTAGTTACTCTGTCAGCTGATTGTTATCCTGACCTTATAATGAACTTTCCTTGTTATACTAGTGGTTATTAGTGGTCAATTGACATGTAAAGCAACTACTCAAGTGACATGTTAACCAACTACTCAACTACAATAGTCTTTGTAAATTTAGCATCCTCCTACTACAAACTGCATAGCTGTGAAGTGTGAAAACTGTTCATAAATTTTGAAGAATATCTTCTCCCTACATTCAATAATTTCTAAGTGTCAGCATAACTTTGTATTGTGTGTTCAAATTTCAAACACCTGAACATCCCTCTAGAGAAAAACAGGAAAAATGTTTACCTGCTTAGTTTCTCTGGTGTTAAAAAGTATCTGTCATAGGTGATTGGTTTTATTGTCAAATTGATCATATTGTGAGATGCCTAGAAAATTAGGAATGTAGAGTCTGAAGTGTGTCTGTAAATGCTTGTACCGGAGAGTTTCTTGCCTGAACAAGGCTTTAATCCACTGAAAGAATACACACACACACACACACACACACACACACACACACACACACACACACAAAATATCCAGAAGCTGGCTACACAACAATGATTATAATATATGAAGCCAAAATACCATCAACAAATGACATTTCAAATAAAAGTTTAGCAATCAGCTTTCATAAATGTTATTTTAGAAATAAATGTGTGTTACTCATAATGTGTTATTTCATAAATGTTATTTTTGAAATAAATGTGTGTGTGTGTGTGTGTGTGTGTGTGTGTCTTACAGGTAGTGGATCTTCTGAATTTACTGTCTAGTTTATGGGTATGCTTAGGAAAGATATTTAAGATTCTATTCTTTCTGCTCCTGCTTGACACGGGTAAGTAAACTTGCTCTGTCATGGTTGACATTCAACCATCATATTCTGCTTTCTAACAACAAAAAAATAATGGAGCTAGCTATCTCTGACCTCCATAGTCTGTAACCATCTCTGTAATAAATCATTTCCAATTTTAAAAGGGTATCTCTCAAATAATTGCTGTGGAATAATTCTTTTGTACACTGTGAAGATGTATTTTTCTTTTTGTAAATAAAATGCTGATTACTTGATAGCGAGGCAGGATTTTCAGGGCAGAGAGAATGCTGACAGTGGAGAGAAGAATGGGCCGAGTCTAGTGTTTCATGATGGTCCCTGGATAATGAGGTGTGTGTGCGTGTGTGTGTGTGTGTGTGTGTGTGTGTGTGTGTGTGTGTGTGTGACATAAGTACTCCAGACTCTCATTTTCATCACTCTGGCCAGTTATGCATGACTCCCCAACTGAAGCTCATGAGAAAAACAGAACTTTTTGTCATGAAGTTTGAGAGAAGCCCAGATCCATAGGCATAGACAGAAATATCTAGAAGGCAGTTTGACACTATTACCATTTAGCAAAATAGCAGTTGTAGTTTCTACCCTAGGGCCTATGACCTCCCCAGCCATAAATACCTCTTCAGGATTATAGTACCAGTCATGAAATTTCTTCATATGCCCTGTTCCATTAAACATGTTCTTTGTTTTCTACCCATCATTGTAAGTTTAGATACCTGACCAGGCATTCATTATGATAACCTTTGTCACATTTGTAATTTAATAATTGTCTAGTCAATGCTGTGCTCTCTGCTATGGTCTCTTATTGTGATTTGTACCTAGACATTCAATGTTGGTGTCACTTTCACCAAAATAATAAAATAACATTTATGAAAGCTGATCGCTAAACTTTTATTTGAAATGTCATCTGTTGATGGTATTTTAGCTTCATATATTATAATCATTGTTATGTAGCCAGCTTCTGGATATTTTTTATCAGTTCTTACTATTGTCACAGATCTTCTGATATTAAAATTCCAGTCACCATGAAAGTTTGCTCTTTACACTTCTATGTGATATCCTATGGGAAAGTTCGCGCATAACGTAATATATTACATTTTCTATTCCAAAATACTGTGCCTATGTCAAGTTAAGTTTAGTTAGATAATGCATGAGCCTTTTGATTAACCTAGTGGCTTATTTTTATAGGCCATTTACTAGAGAATTTTTTCTCTTTTTGACATTCCATCAGTCTAGTTATGCTGTGACTGAGCTCACATTAGCAAAGTTGGAAACAGATTGCTCTCATGTAGACATGTCAAATGTACTTCTAGGGAAAGTGAGAACAACTTCTTCTTGGTTCCTAAATTGAGAGAGTCTGATCAGATTCACTCCTTTTTTAGGCATGATCCACAAGAGTCTGCTTAGGGATAAAAAGGATTTTTAAGACATAAAATGGATAGGAATACACGCACAGATAAGAATAAATTAAATAGCTGTTGTCATCTAATCTTCCCAGGAAAAATTGGAACAATCTGTCTGTCTCCAACCACAGAGAGAGGGAGAGAGAGAGAGAGAGAGAGAGAGAGAGAGAGAGAGAGAGAGAGAGAGAGAGAGAGAACACCCCCTTCCCATTCTTCTCATTTTTTAAGCAGTCACATGTACAGCCAAACAATCATACCTCTATCAGGCCAGAAACCCAAGGTTGTTTGTGGAGCTAATTTCCACAACAGTCTTCAGAGTCTCTGTTATCTGTGCTGTCTATTGTAAGATGTAAAGCTTTTCTTACCAGGATTCAGTATTATTAGGGTCAACTGTTGTCATCAGCATAATGAGCTGCTCTGAAATTTGACAAATCGAAGTATGCCATTCTGAGTGCTTCTGAATTTGATGTCTTTTCACTACAGAAGGTACAAATGAAGGCAACCTGACCCCTGAATTTCCTTTTGTATCGCTTGTGTACTCTCTGTGCTTTGATAATTCTGTGACGTATCAGTGAAACTTTAAATGAGTCTTCAAAACTGTTTTCCCTTCCAATGCTGTCCCAGATATTTCATATGTCTTAATATTGTATGTATCACTATATTGTTACACAAATGACTCTCTCCTCAGATTTCTGTAGTGAAATGTTTATCAATGGCAACATTATCCTGGTTAGAGATTAAATTCTGCCTTCATCTTGTAATGAAGCCTCTATTATCATCAGAACTAGAAGTACACAGTCCCCAAATATTACCCTAACACTTGCCTACTTATGTGCTTTAGAGATGTGGCTCTGTGACAGAATTTGGCCTAGAAGAATTTTGAGAAGTCAGATGAAACCTGTATGAAACAGAAAATGAGAAGAGAATTGATCACTGAGAGTTACGGGCTGTTATCAACACTAGGCTTGTGAGAAAGAGGATCGAGGAGAGTAAGCACAGGACAGCAAAATCATCAAGTAAATCTACATCTCAACAACATAACAGGAACATACAACATGAAGCAGAAAAGTCTCAACCTGTCTGCTCTGTTATTGTAATTTGTAAGTATAGCTGCTCAGGAACAAAATGGCATCAGCCTGAAAATGCAGGTGCATCTAGAAAATTGACTTAGAAATTGTCTTACTCACTGATCTATGGCCATGAAGAGATACCTTGACCAAGGCAACTTTTATGAAAGGAAGAATTCAATTGGCTTACAATTTCAGGTTTGGTCTATTAATATCATGGAAGGGAGCAAGGAGCATGCAGGCAGATACTGGAGCAGTACCAAACAGCTACATCCTGTTCTGTAGTCAAAGAAAGAAAAAGAAATCCCAAGTCGAGGATAAGTGTTTGAATCTGCAAAGCTCACCCCCAGTGATACACTTTCTCCAACAAGATCACAACTACTCAAACAAGTTCATTTCTCTTAGGCCTGCTAATGCTTGCAAAAGTGCCACTCACTGGTGACTAAGCATTTAAATATACGAGCCTATGTACAGGGCCATTTATATTCAAAACATTATAGAATTTGTCATTTTCCTTGTTTCTAAATAAGAGTCTAATATTTAATGATGATCCACCTTGCATATTACCATAAATGCCTGAAGATATGAGAGTAAGAGATTAAAATTACTACTTAAAATTATGAAAATGTTCTCATTTATAGTACTATTTCAAATACTTATCAAATAGATTTAATCAAAGAGGACAGATCTTTGAAATCAATAATGTAAGATAATGATGAAATAAATTAAGAAAAAGTACAAATAACATAAAGATATCTTCAATTTGTAGGCTATTTATAATCTTAATATTCCAATACTTTTCAAAGGTAATCACAAAATCATTGAAATTCTTATCAGAAATCACACTGCATCTTTTAAAGACACAATGCAGAGAACCAATACTAAAGTTAGAATACAGATACAGAGGAGCTGAAATAGCCAAGGTAATCTTTAAGAAAAAAATAAAATCTAACATTTTTGTTTCAAACTTATAAGGAACATTATGGAACTAAAATAATCATAGGAGCATAAACTCAGCTTTGTGACTTGAATAAGAATAGATGCCATGGCTTAATTGGAGATGTGGCTTGTTGGAGTGGGTGTGGCCTTGTTAGAGGAAGTGTGTCATAGGGGTTGGGCTTTGAAGTTTAAGGAGCTTAAATCAGGCCCAATGTCACTCTTTCTGCTACCTTTAGATCCAGATATAGAATTTTTATCTTCCTCTCCAGCATGTGTGCTAGTGTACCCTCATGCTTTATGCCATGATGATAATAAACTAACCTTATGGAATATAAATCTGCCCCAGTTAAATGTTTTTCTTTATAACAGTTAACCTAACCATGGCATCTATTCCAATCAATAAAAATTTTACTAAGACACCCAGTTAAATTTTAGATGCCAGAAGTGAACTCATATGTATACAGCCAGCAAATCTTTAGCAAATGTGACAAAGACATGATAAGAAAAATAAATCTCTTCAGCAAATAGTGTTAAAAGAATCAATACCAACTTGCATATGACAGAACATCAACTTTTATAATATTAAACTGATGTATTGTCAAACTTCTCTAGAATACAACCAACAGAATATATAAGTATTGCAAAACAGATGTATTAGACTTAATTACTTAAATTGTACAGATAGTCCAACAGTGGCTCTCTGTACACAGGAAGCAATGAGGTATGTGCCCCTGGAGATTCTTAGTCCACACAGTGATATGACTCAAACCTGGGGGATTCACAGAATGATGTTGATATCAGTCCTCATGGAAGGCTAGAGAAGCCAAATTCTGTTATCAAGGGAAGATGTCAGAAACAGCAACAGAGTAGATAAATTCCCAAAACAGCAGAGTAGATAAATTTCCAAAAGTTGAAGGAGAGCAGGCCAAAGATTTTCCATTGGACCACCTTTATTCAAGCTGTCTCTGAGACATATTGCCTACTCTGTAGGAGAATAGTCCCCTATCAGTTAATCTTTTCAAAAAACATTCTTACAGAAACATCCAGAGAAGTATCTTTTAGTTGATTCTAAATCAGATCTACTTGTCAAGAGTAACCATTACAACTACTTACTAAATATAAACTGAAATTATGCTTAAGGTCAAAATGGAAATCAGAAACTAGGAAATTAAGGATACACGAAGAACAATGTCTTGGCTTTTTCTTTGGGACAGTTTGAACACCAAAGGTGCAATCCACACAAATGAAAATATAGGAATAAGCTGAGAACTGCAGAAATATGAAGTAGAACCTCAGTTGGCAAGGCTGACCCGTTAGAGCCAAGGGCGCTGGTACAGGTAAAACCAGAGCTCAAGAAGTTGTAGTGTTAATTGCCCTTGATTGTATTAGCTGTTTCTTGCAGAGGATGTTTTGTGTCTGATTTTAGCTTTCCCATTTGTAATATCTTCAGGAGTCATTTCCCAAGAACGTAAGAAGTGTGATTTATCATTTATTGGGCACAATTTCCCTCATACATCAGAGGGCATATGTATAACTTCTAGCTGTGTGTGAAAAGTCACACAGACAAGTTCTCTTTTATCACAAATTAGGTATTTCTTTACTCAAAGCAAACTCAGTGTCTGTCCTCCCTGAAATTATCTTTACTAGTAAACATCTTGACAGAGTCAGCCCTTTGTCCGGAATATTTCATTTGAAACATTTCTCAGACATCCAAGGACAGCTACAGATAGATGACACACTAGCATGTCCTAAGTAAATGCCTACAGATAAGAGAACTATATGTAGTTATCACCACTAATCTTAGGGCCTTAATTCTCTATACTAACTTCCACCTGTATTCATTAACACAAGATCTTAACTTAAAGATTTATTGTTTGTGATGTCAGAAAAAAAGGTAAACACCCAACTCCTAGTTGCAGGTGTTAAAACAAAAATTTATTCTGAAGTGTCGCACTACAAGGCCAGAGAAGCTAGAAAGTGACCGGTCACCTAGCAACCAAGAACACTTGTCCTGCCAGTCAGAAAACTGTCTGTGAGGAAAGATTATGGATACAGCACAGGACTTTACTTTGTTTACCAGTCACATATAAGAATCATGGGTTATTTTAAGGATAAAGTGTTAGCAAGTTATATGCCTGGGCCCTAAGTCAATCAGTATAGAATGAATATAAGTGGCTGTGTGTTTTTGTTAGACTAGAGGACTACAGGTCAGTGAGTCTGAACCTTGGGGATAGGCCAGAAAGTCCAGGTGAGAAACCTAATATAACAAGAAATTATCTCACTCTCCATATAATGGCTGCTGCAAGAAATAAAGCTAACAAGTTTTAGTGAGATAGTATCGAAAAGGAGTATTTGTAAAATGGTGGAAATTGTCATAAGCATTTTGCAAAATACTTCGAAGGTTTTTCTAATATGCAGAATTAAAATCATCATCTGGAATGATCCCATGAATGTTTATACTGTAAAAAAGTAAATTCCAGACTTAGAACAGACATCTGTGCCCCTAAATTCATTTCAACCCTATGGACTGTAGTCAACTGACAGAGATGAACACATGTTCACAACTTGTAAGTAGGCAGAGAAAATATTGCAGGTATACTCAATAGGACACTATTCCATATTTTTTAAAAAAGTTATCATTGATGACATCTTAAAGACATCAAGCTAAGTGGAATAACTTAGACTGAAATACAAACATCACCCTTCACTTATAGAAGCTAAAAGCTGAAATCATCTGTATTTAGAATAGGACAGTGGTTGCCAGGGTCTTGAGGAAAAGACCAAAATGGGAGGATGTTAGTCAAAGCTTATAAAATGTTTAGGCTCTAGAAGAATGGCTCAATATGTAAGAACTTTCACAGCCCCTGCAGAGGATTTAACTTTTGTTTCTAGTACACAAATCAACTGGCTTTCAGCCATCAGTAACTCTAGTTCTAGGAAATGTGGCATTCTTTTCTGACCTCCATAGACATCTGTAGTCATGATCCTGTACCTAAAAACAGACACACATACACAAACACACACACACAAACACACACACTTAAAAATGTAATGTCTCTATTGAAAAAGCAATAAATAGTTATAAAATAAACAAATTTTGTAAATCTTTTTAAAACCATTTTAATATGCAATATATAGAATATTATAGTCTCACAAGATAAAGAAAAAGACAAAACTATGTGAAATGGCAGCTATTAGTTGTGATATGATCTGTTAGTTAGATATGATTGTGATAACTGCTACATAGGTAGTATCACTACAATGCACATCTTTAAGATATCAATTTCTCCCTTTTAATTATACTCCAATATAGTTGTTAGGTAAACTTTTTAAAAATTAAAAATAATATTCAATGATATTTTTTAAAATAAAAACTTGAATATCAGATTTGTTTTTTACTTTAGCTAAAGGCAAGCAGGCAATTTTCTTGTCCATCTTGACACTAAGACTCATGAGTTTGAAACCAACTGAGCATGCATGATAAAATAAAAATCCTACAATTTTCTTTCTTTAGTAAAACATATTCAACTTCCTTCCAGTCTGCAAAGATCATGATGATAATCTTACCATACAACTATCACATAGCTTCATTTGTTTCTGATCACACATTCTTGTGAAATATTTTATTCCAATGTTTAAGCCCCAGACTTGAGGTAAATGCTTTGGTGATATTTCATATTAATGAGCCCTACTGCAATGCCCTCCTGTTATCCATTATTCTATGAAATTGTCCTCCATGTTAATTCAACTTGGAAACTGCTCTGGTACATCTGAGTTTACCCCAAGGCATCCCATGAGAACATTGGCTTTGCAGATATTCCACCCTGGGTAAGTGACCTGCCATGACACCCATCTTATTGTATTCAGTCCCCAGCATATTTGCCAGATAGCTAAGCATGAACAAGGTGGGTGATTCCAAGAAAATGAGGAAGATCTCATGAGGCCTTTCAGAGATGTTTTAAAAGTACCTATTTCATTTTAATGCACAATGTTTAGATTGCATTGTTTATAAGGTGAAAAACTAGTGAAATTTTCCTTTGAGAAACATTTATTTGTCCATCATATTCAAAAGATAAAGACTGAAATACCTTATTTTTGGCCCAGTAGTGTTTTCTTTTTGGCAAAAGCAATGCTATAACCTGTGACTATTAAAGTAGAGATTCTAAGATATTTACAGGAATAAGTAGCTGTTAATGTCAGAATATATGTGCTTTTCTCATCTGATGGACTGCAACATCTAACCTGTATTTACTCAAATAATTGTATGAACAAGTATGTACAAAAATGCCTTATTTTAACAAGTCACCTTTTATAACATTGCAAAGCACACAGGTAGTATTCTGTTAAAAAATAATGCATAAGACATACAAATACATGAATAATTCATAGGTTCTATAAACACAACTCATAAGAAGGAGGATCTTATTACATATATTGATTTCTACTGTGTTTTAATTTTATTTGCTTGACTTATGGATAGATCACATTTGCTCATCACCATTCTCTACTAAAACACATACATTTGTACATGCGTAAGCATTTGTGTGCTTGAGTGTCTGGGGGTGATGAAAGAAAAAAATCTCATATATCCAAAGGTGACCTTCAACTCAATATGTAGCTCTGACTTTGCACTCTTGAGAGTTTTTCCACTAATTTCGAAGTGATGAAATTTTGTGTTACCATGTTTATATTTAAAGTATACAGTTGAGTAGAAATGTATTTAATCGTTATCTAAATTGCAGTCATTTAAGTTACCATTTACAACAAATATTTTCTGTAGGAATAGTGTCCTTAAGAAAAACACCCTGAATTAAAGTTTAAAGATAATTTTCTGGTACATAGATAAACTGGAAGAACAGTCACACTGAAAACTGAGTGTAAAGTATTTTATGTCCAAGAAGGGATTTTTGAAATCACAAATAAAATGTAAATAGTATTTTCAATTACCCCTAAATAATTTTGTTGTGTTAAAATAATTCTTTTTCTAGTAATGTATTGTTATCTTGATGTATCAACACACACAACTAACTAATGAGTTTATGATTCCCTAAACAAGGATTCATTCAGTTTATATATGAATGATCATTCTTCAAGGATAATAAAACTAAATGCGATGTTGGCTGTGAAACATACTTTTAAAACTGTGAAGTAATCCAAACTGAAGTATTTGAAATCTTATTTTGTTTCATTTTGTTCATCATGGAGAGTTATAACAGATTATAGAATTATAAATTTTACTGTACTTTTAGATGCATTCTGTGTTAATTTTAAAAATTCAAGTTGACAAGTATTTCCATATCTTTGACTGTATCAGAAACATGAAGATAAAATTAAAAAAAAATGAAAACCCATTTGAATAGTTTCACTGCTCCTTCAAATTTCAGTAATAAATTCTCTATAGGGACCATATCTTCCTTAAACCTAATTTGTAATAATTTAGGTTGCATTAATAGGTTTTAAAAAATAAAACTCTTCCTAGGTTTTCTGACTGATCCACTTCCTACTCATGAATAACTACTACTACATAAATGAGGTATATTCTTGATTGGATCATTTGAGGCAGGAAGACACACTAAATCTGGGCCACACATTCTGGTGGCAGCCTACATAAAACCACAAAGAAGCAGAAAACCTTTGTTTTGTACCTTCTTGCTATCATTCTCACTGATAAGTTCATCTATCATGTTTCTGAAGAATTCTTTCACTGTTGTTATCACCTACTTCCCTGGGATTCCAGCTAATACTGAAGAATGGCAGCTGTCTAGGAATTCCCTGAACTCCAGCAATAAGTTTTGATGGCTAGAATAGCCAGTCTTGTATAACTACTGGCTGTTTTGACTTCCCATTAGGTGACAGCCATGTAAGACTACTCATATACAGAGTATAAGTCATTCACTTTTAGTCCCATACATATGCTCATTGCATCAGTTCTGTTCCTTTAGAGGGCCCAGACTAATGCACAGTCATTTTCATTTTATGGATGATCCTTAAAATGAGTGTGAAGCATAGACATATTTTAGCTTTTATTGATCAAATTTAGTGGCAATGCCCATTATTTCTGCCACCAGCATTGTTCTGGGTATTATAAATAGGCTGTGTTACCTTAGATGGGGAAAGCTTTAAGTAACCTTGATTTAATCTACTTAACTCAGCAAAATACAATAAAGAAATCCCCATATGCCAGCAATTATTTCTCAAATTCTCACTCCAATAAGAACTATTATAAACTTTAAGTGGCCCCATGGGAGAGTACTTTCAAATTCGCTAGGCGGATCTGATCCAGTTCTATCACCTCCCATTAAGAGCTTTGTCAGATTAGGTCTAAAAATACAGAAGAATGCAGTTTAACCTTTTCAAAGGCTACGTAGCACAAATGCCACCAGCAGTCAATCCAGGGCATCATTTTTCTCCCTTTTGAATCCATTTTGTACTAATTACACCCTGTGGATCATTGCATAAGATAGTCCAACACTTGTTGGTGAAGCCAGTAAAATTTAATTAAGTCTCCTCTTTTAATGTGTGCAAATAGTTCTATTTAAGTGAAATCTCTGATTTCTACATTGTTCTTATTGACTGTGGTGTTCTTTTTTTTAACCCTATTTTGATTTCTGGACAGGCTTAACTACATAAAAAATAAATAAACTCTTAATAAATCTCTAAACTTACCATCTATCCACAGCTAAGTCTGCATTTTGTCTCATTTTTCTTTTTAAATAAGACACTCTAGAAAATAAGAGCTTGGAACATAATTATATATACATATTGATAAAAATATACCTTGCAATTCCAAAGAGCAACTAGAAAACAGATCAGTTCCCTAAAAATATGTTCATCATTTATGTTTTACACCCCATTGCTCATAAAAATTGTCAACAAATGATTCTATTACTTCTCATGAATGTTTTTAGTCTAAATTGCAGTTTGAGTGATATGTTAATATTCTGAGGTCATAACATGTATTTGTTTTGAGTTTAACTGAAGTTTGGACTTTGAAGTGGTTTGAATGACAAATGTGTCCTTAGACACTTGCTCACATGTTTTAGCCTATTTGACCACATTGTTCCTATTTGACAATGCAGCTTGAAAATGATGGAACATGTAGGATGTGAAGGCCTGCTGGAATAAAAAAAAAATTGAGGGTTTATATTCTTACCCCACATCCTGAGTAACGTCTATGTTTGTTGTATGCTGATAAACATAGTTAGCCAGGCTTCTGCTCCAGCTACCATCCTATCTTCAGCCAATATTCTCTCTCTCTCTCTCTCTCTCTCTCTCTCTCTCTCTCTCTCTCTCTCTCTCTCTTTCTCTCTCTCTCCCCCCCCCTTTTCAACCCCCTGGCACCACTCTCCCTCCCATTCCCCTTCCCCCTCCACCTCTCCCTCTCTCTCTGGAATTATAAGCCAAAATAAAACTTTTCAGTTTAATAAATCACAAAAATTTACATGTATTTTGAAGGGCTATTAGTACTTAGTCTTGGAAAAATTGAAAGATTCTCCAAGAATACATCCAAAGGTTTTTTTGTTTATTTGTTTGTTCTTTGTTTTTGTTATGTTTTGTATTTTTGCAAAGGTACTTTTTCTCTTTTTTATTTTTATTTTTCCTACATTTTTGTTTATTATGAATAAACACTCATTTTTTAAACCATGCATCCCATTGTTCAACCTCCTTTTGCCCTCCCTCTCCTCCAAATGACTTTCTCTTCTCCCTATCTTCTTATCTCCTCCCCAACAAGGGCAGGAGGTTCCAAGGTCCTAAGGTGACTTAGTTCAGCATCCACTCATGGCAGCTACACTTCCCTCACCCCAACATCAAGACTAAGTCAGATGTTCCTCTAGACGGAGTGAGATCCAAGATGCCAGTCCAAGGTGTTTTAGATCCCAAGCTGCTCAGTGGTTGTGGTTTGCAGCTTGGGCATGCTTTGCCCTTTAATTAAAGTCCACTAATGGATGAGTTTATCCTCTGCTTAACTTTCTTGGTTTGTGATACCTCCCTCAGGATGATATTTTCCAATTCTACCTATTTGCCTGCAAATTTTAAAATATCATTTTTTCTTACTGCTGAGTAGCACTTCATTGTGTAGGTGTATCACAGTTAATCCATTCCTCAGTTGAGGGGCATCTAGGTTGTTTCCAGGTTCTTGCTATTAAGAATAACACTGCTATGAGCATAGTTGAGCTAATGCCTTTGGAGTTTGAATGTGCATCTTTAGGGTTTATGCCCAGTAGTGGTATTGCTGGCTCCTTAGCTAGATTGATTCCAAGTTTTCTGAGAAGCCACCATGCTGCATTCCAGATTGGCTGAACAAGTTGACTCTCCCACCAACAATGGAGGAGTGTTCCCCTTGCTCCACATCCTTTCCAGCATGTGCTGTCATCTGTGTCTTTTATCTTAGCAAATATGACAGGTTTCAGGTGGTATCTCAACATTGTTTTGATTTGCATTTCTCTCATGGCTAATGATGTTGAGCACTTTTTCAAGTGCCTTTCAGTCATTTGTAATTCTTCTACTGAGAATTCCCTTTTTAGTTATGGACCCCATTTTTTGATTGGATTATTCAGGGTTTTTGGATCTAGTTTCTTGAGTTCTCTATATATTTTAGAGATCAATCCTCTATCACTTGTAGGGTTGGTGAAAATCTTTTCCCATTCTGTAGGCTGTTGTTTAGTCTTATTGACAGTGTCCTTGGCTTTACAGAAGCTTCTCAGCTTCAGGAGATTGCAGTTATTGATTGTTGATCTTAGTGTCTGTGCCACTGGTGTTATATTTAGGAAGTGGTCGCCTGTGCCAATTCATAGAAGTGTATTTCCCACTTTCTTTTCTATCAAGATCAAAGTGGCTGGGTATATGCTGAGGTCTTTGGTCCACTTGGAATTGAGTTTTGTGCAGGTGACAGCCTTGAATCTAATTGCATTTTTCTGCACACTATCATCCACTGGTGTTATATTTAGGAAGCGGTCGCCTGTGCCAATTCGTAGAAGTGTACTTCCCACTTTATTTTCTATCAAGATCAAAGTGGCTGGGTATATGCTGAGGTCTTTGATCCACTTGGATTTGAGTTTTATGCAGGTGACATCCTTGAATCTAATTGCATTTTTCTGCACACTACCATCCAGCTATGCCAACACAATTTGTTAAGTATGCTATCCTTTTACATTGAATATTTTGGGCCTCTTTGTTGAAGATCAGGTGCTCATAGGTTTTGGGTTAATGTCTGTATCCTCAATTCTGTTCCATTGATCCACAAGTCTGTTTTTATGCCAGTACCAGGGTATTTTTATTTCTATGCCTTTTTTATTGCTTCTATTTCAATTTTTAGTTCCTGGAATGTTTCTTTCATTTTTTGTTTTCCTTTTCTTGGTTTTCTTTGTTTCCTTTCAGTGATTTTTTTTATCTCTTCCAATTTTTTGTTTGTATTTTCTTCTACTTCTTTAAGTGAATTTTTCATATCTTCTTTTAAGGTTTCTATAATCTTCATAAAGGTGTTTTTGCTGTTGTTTCCTCCTGTTTCCTCTTCATTGCTCTGTTCTGTTTCTTCTGGTGTTGCCTTGTTGTTCTTTATATTGTTATTTGTATTCTTGCACTGGTATCTCTCTATGGCTTCAGTGTTTCACACTTAGTCAGCTCCTAGTCAGTTGTGGCCAGAGGGCTTGAGTATCTCTTTTCTGCTCTGAATAAGGGGTCTGCTCTATCTCTGACTCTGCTGTGGACATGGGTCTGAGTTTCAAATGTGTCAGTCTGTCTCTGATGATGCAATTTTCCCTGGAGGTGGGGCCCAGCCATTCGAGGTCCCTTCTTGTAGGGATTGCTGCAATAGCAAAACCTCTCAGCTAATACCTAAGGCCTTTCTGCATGCAAGAGTCTGAGATCAGGATTTGGGTGTGACCATCCTCTCATCCAGGGGAAAGAGCTTTGATTTGCTGCTATTAATATCTGTGGCCTGGTGTTCTCTAACTGCTCTAGGTCACCCTGTATCAGAACTCTGCCCTTGTTATCAAGGTCCCAGGTAGACCTCAGGTTGACTTATGAGAATTTTAGAAGTATATGTCTTTTTTTTCTCATAGCTTCTTTTTTAAATTTTTTTGAATTGTAGGGAAAGTTTTTTTTTCCTTTTTTAAAATGTATTATTTGGTGATTTTAGATCATGCATGCCATCAAAGTCAGTTATTAGTCCTCTCAGTTTCACACCCTCTTTAATGAACTCCCCAGTTACAAAAAAGAGCAATCATGCTGGTCCTTTAGTTACTGGAGCATAATTAAACTTCCTGTGGCCAGCCCCTTAATGAAAATGAGACATTCCTCACCCACAGCCCTGGCAGCATCCTAAATTTTTATTACTATATTTCAAACTCTTAGCTAATATTTAAATATATTATTTTTCTCTGCATTTTGATGATTGATTTGCATGAGGACTTTACACTAATTTTGATTAGCAATGATGTGTTTACGCATCAGCACAAGAGATTTTATTTTCTTTGATATAATAGTTAATTTCACTGATATGTCATCTGTCGTAGTCCTTAAAAAATGAATGATGTAGCTAGATGTATATTATCCTCTCTTTCATTCAAGAAAACAACCTCCCCCTATGCTTATAAAAATAATCCTAATTAAAAGCACTGGATCACTATAATAAGACCTGAAAGCAGGAAGAAGAAGAAAAAGAAGAAGAAGAACAAGAAGAAGGAGAAGAAGAAGAAGAAGAAGAAGAAGAAGAAGAAGAAGAAGAAGAAGAAGTAGTTTAATGAGCTGGAAAATGAGAAAAGAGTAAAAATGAGTATTATATGTACATGTGTATGCAATTTTAAGAGAAAACATAAATGTGAAAATTGGACTGATGATATATAAGTTTAAGTCCCACATTTTGGCAGATGTTTGTTTATGGATTTTAACAGAGTGACATAAGGATTTTCACAGAGTTTTAATGGGAAATATGAAAGCTAGCATTAATTGAAATTTACACTAAAATTGAATCACTTTTGAAACATTTTTGTTGTTTTACCCTATCTAGTTGAGCTTGAACATTTTCTAGAACAAATTATGTCTAAAGCTGGGGGACAGGTAACAGGTTCCCATTTGATCAGAGCTCAATGCTGAGAAACTCAATATTGAAGCATGAGGCCATGTGGGGAAAAAAAAAACATGAAGACAATTTTTAATATGAAAGTATAAAAAATTGTCTTTGTTTTAATTGATAAATTTTATGATAGCCAAATTATTACAAGAGTAATAGCTCCTTTTTATGAAAAGTGAATGTTCTCTTATATGTGAGAAATAAGAATATTTTTATGTTGTCATTTAATGTATATTTTTTTTTACTTTTTTACATTGCATTGGAACTGACCAATATTAGAGTCCTAAAGTTAAAAAGAACCTTTGGCAAGGTAAGTAATAGAGGAAATTATCACACAGTGCCATTGTTTGGATATAGTAGCTTCAGAGTTCAGTGCAGTCAACAGGATCAATGCTGCAATTCTTCATTCTCAGAAGTAATTGGTATTGTGTGTTGAGAAAACATAATTTTATGTTTATGAATGCCTTATTTATATGCATGTCTGCATACGATGTGAGTTTTTCTGCTAAGTGGAATCAGAAGGGGATACCTGAACCCCTGGAACTAGAGATCTTGCCTTACCTTACCTGCTGAGCCTTCTCTCAAGCCCCTCATAAGACAGACATTTAGATAGTAGTTTTTTAACCTCCTGTATTTTCCAAACAAAAAGAGATTGCAGAAGACATCTAGAGAGGCATTCCTACTCAGTGTATCTGTGAAATTATTATAGATTGGCATTTCTAAAAACCTGTGACAAGACGGACAAGGAAATAAAGAATGGAGGAATGGGTGCTGGAATAAAAAGTGAAAGAGTGGAGAAAGAGAGGAAGAGAGCAAAGGAAAGAGCGACAAAGTGATAAGGGGGGATAGAAAAAGGAAGTAGGGCTGAGAGAGGAAAGGAATCTGGACAGAGATGAAAACATGGAGAGAGAAGGACAAACAAAGAGAAGAGTGCCAATGGGGGAGACAGAAAGGATGAGAGAAGGAAATTGGAGAAAAAAGAAACATAGGAATAGGCAGAGGAAAAAAATACAGGAAAAGCAGCAAAAGACAAAGCCTAGAGGAAGTAACAAAGAAACGCATAAAGCCAATGCAGCCACATCCAAGAAAGCATTTGAAGTGCTGAAGTGTTTGCACAGACTTCCCTGACATAATAAGTACTTTCATTCTAATTTCCCACTGAGATGCCTAAAACAAGAATTGTCAATTCTGTACATGCTCTTATGAGAAGAAAACACTAGGCTGATAACAAGTAAAAATGAAAAGTAAATATCTTGCCTCAAGTTGGTTATATTTGTTTGTCTGTTTTAACAGAGGGAAAAAAGTTAATAATGATTACATTTTCTTTCTAAGACAGAATCAGCTAGAAGACCTTGAACTACAAGTATTTTGTTATATCATATTATTTTATTTTGTCCAAACACTGGAAATACTTCTAGGTTCCCTGTGGAGAAAATAATTTCATTATGAGCAATGTTCTTCAAGATGCGTGTTGCGCTCTAACATGCTTTGCAGTAGACTGTGCTTTGACTCAGAAGTCAACTTGTCAGCAATTTATGCCTGTGACTTCCTTATAATGCTACTATCATTATACAATTTCCCATTATATTCTTTATTTTTGATTTATTGAAGGTAGATTCTAGTTCGTAGAATATATCTTGATTACAGTGTTTGCTCTCTGTCCCTTTTCCTCCCAATGTCCCCTTCACTCTAGATCCACTTCTTTTCTTTCATTGGAAAATACAAAGTGAAACAAACAAAGGAGAAAAGAAAAAGCCTCATGAAATAATCTAGCTTGCCAAAATAAAATATAGTAAGATAAAAACAAAACAATCACCTTGAGGCTGGAAAAGGCAATCCAATGGAAAACAAAAGATCTAAAATTAGCCAAAAGAATCAAGGACTCACTCGTTCATACAATCAGAAGTCCCATAAAAATCCTAAGCTGAAAGCTATACAGAGCATCTCGTTCAGAACCATATAAGCAATTCTTGCTCCTTCAGTCACTGTGAGTTTATATGAGCCTTGTTCAGTTGATTCAGGTTGTCTTTTCATTTTGGCAGCCTCCATTAACTCTGTATCCTCTTCTGTGGACTCTAAGGGGAAGGGATTTGATGGAGACAACTCATTTAGATCTCTGTCTCTCTCTCTGTCTCTGTCTCTCTGTCTCTCTCTCTCTCTCTCTCTCTCTCTCTCTCTCTCTCTCTCTCTCTCTCTCTCTCTCTCTCCCTAGCTGGGTATATATAAGAACATATCATTAGGAATCTTATTATTTTTTGTTTTGTTTTGTTTTTCAGACAAACAGTATTTGGTTTTACCCTAGATCTGTGAGTTATCTAGTCAGGGTTCTTGGTCACAGAAATAGAACAGAGTATGGGTTCCATGTGCTAGAGTGGACTATAAGTGCAATTAGACATTTTTGGGCTATTCCCAAAGGTTCTATGTCTTAATTGCCCTAGAATGTCTTTTAGGCAAGACATACTGTATATCAAAGTTGTTTTTTTGTTTGTTTGTTTGTTTGTTTGTTTCTGGGTTGATATTTGTATTTCACTTTTAATAGTCTACAAAGTAAAACCCTGCAACAAAAGCTCTAAAACATAGGGGTGAAGGCTCTGTATAGGTTGCAGTTTTGCAGTTCAGCTTCTTTATATTCAATGAGTTGTATGATGCTGCAATCAGAATTGAGGTTTCACAGTCACTTTGTGCAGAGCAACCCATTGTCTTAACAGCAGCCTGGGTTGATTGATTATTTCCATAATACCTCTTAGACCAACAAGTCAATTGTATATAGCCCATTCCTGGTACATGACCATTTGGGAATCTGTAACTCCCTTTATTAGGAGACCACAGTAGGATCACATACATATATTTTTGGAATTTTCTACAGCATTACTTTTCCATACCATCCCTCAAGATTCCCTTGTTCTCCTAGCATTCAATCTCACCATCCTACATCTCCAACTGATACTTTGATTCAGGTCCCAAATGGCATAAAGTTTATTCTATTTCCCAATCCCAGGAAGATCCATGCATTCCTTCTAGACCCCTCCTCTTTACCCCGTCTTTCTGTGTATATAAATTGTAGATTGGTTTAATGTATCATTTATTGTGGGATAATGCTCTTGTACACTGTAGAGATTTTTTTATTTGTATTGGTTTAATAAAACACTGATCAGCCAGCAGAGGCAGGAAGCAAATGCAGGGCAACCAGACTAGGAGAATTCTAGGAAGAGAAAAGGCAGCAACAGATGGCAGCCAGGTGCAAAGAAAGGAAGATGAAAATGCTGCACTGAGGAAGAATTATCAAGCAACATGGCTAAACAGAGATAAGAATTATGGGTAAATGTATGGGTAAGGCTAGATATTAATATGCCTGAGCTACTGGTTCAGTAGTTACTATAATATTAAGCATCTTAGTCAATTATTAGGAAAGTGGCTACTGAGTATTTGAGAGTTTCTGGGTGGGACTAAAATGTCTGACTACCACTTATTTAACTGCTAATATTCACATATAAGTAACTAAAGATTACATATTTATCTTTCTGGGTCTGAGTTGCTTCATTTAGGATTGCTTTTTCTTTCTTTGAGTATTTTTTTTATTTATTTAAAGGTTTTTTTTTTAATTTTACATACCAACCATAGTTCCTCTTCCATACTCTCCTACTAGCCCCCAGCTTCTCCCCACCCTTCCCCTCATCCACTTCTCAGAGAGGGTAAGGACTCCCACAGGGTGTCAACACAGTTTGCAGTTAAGGCAGGACTAAACCCATATACCATATGAAGGCTACAGGGGTCATTTCTATAGTTTGTTACTAGGATGACTTTTTCAAGTTCTAACAATTTGCCTGCAAATTTTATGATGTCATTTTTTTTACAGATGAATAATACTCCATTGTTAAATGTACCACATTTTTTTACCCATTCTTCTGTTGAGTGATATAAAGGTTGTTAACACTTTTTGCTTATCATGAACAGAGTATAAACATAATTGACCAAGGGCCCTTTGGTAGAATGAAGCATGCTTTGGGTATATGCTCAAGAGTAGTATAGCTGAATCTTGAGGTAGATCTATTCCTAACTTTCTGAGGACAGGTCCTATTGATTTCCATAGAATCTGTATAAGTTTGCTCTTTTACTGTTATTCCCTTTATTTCATGTCCTTTCTGTTATTAGTGTTATTGATGATAGCCATTCTGACAGGTGTAAGATTGAAACTCCATGTAGTTTGAATTTGTACTTCCTTAATGACTAAGAATGTTGAACATTTCTTAATTTGATATTTGAGATTCCTCACACGACACTGAGCATCAGCCACTATGATTACTCTATCGAGCATTCTATGTTTAGTTCTAGATGCATTTTTAATTGAATTATTTAGTTTTAGAATCTATTTTCTATAGTTCCTTATACATTTTGTATACAAATCTGCTACTGGATGTGGAGTCTGTAAAGAAATTGTTTTCCTTTATGTAGGCTGCTACTATGTCCAATTGACAGTGTCTATTGCCTTCAGCAGCTTTCTGGTTTTATGAGGTCCCATGTATTAACTGTTTATATTACTGCCTGTACTACTGATATTCTGTTTAAGAAGTCTTATCCTGTGCCAATGAGTTCAAGGCTGTTCCCATTTCTTTCTTACTAGGACTAGTTTATCTGGTTTGATGCTGAAGTGTCTGATTCACTTGATCTTGAGTTTTGTGCCAAGTGATAAGAACTGATCTATTTGCATTTTCCACATGCAGATATCCACATTTATGACATCGTTTATTGAATATGCCTTCTTTTTCCAGTGTGTGTGTGTGTGTGTGTGTGTGTGTGTGTGTGTTTACTAAAAATAGGTATGCAGATTCTTGTATGGACCTTCAGTAATATTTCATTGATCATCTTGTCTGTTTTTGCCAACACTATATGATTTTTTGACTATATTGCTGTAGTATAACTTGAAATCAGAAATAGTGAGACCTCTAGTAGTTCCTTTACCTTTCAGTATTGTTTTAACTATTCTGAGTAATTTGTTGTCCCATATAAAGTTGAGAGTTGTTCTTTCAAAGTCTGTAAAAAAAAAGTGCTGAAATTTTGCCATCAGGTTGGTTATTAATTACTGTGAGAGAGAGTAGGTGAGAAATTTAAAGAAATAGCTGGTGATAAATTATAAAGTTTGGAAAATAATTCCTTGTGTGAAAAAACTTAGAATAGTAAGGAGTATTTTAATTTTTATTTCAGTCACAGGTCTCTCAAATTTTGTGCCCTTCATCAACTGAACCTGCTATAAATCTGGTTAGTATAGCCTCAAGCTTACAAAACAATTTGCTTTTATATAAGTGTGGTTGCCCATGAAGGCTTCATATTGTGACCTTATTCCATCTTGACTCAGGTTACAGAGTCCAAGTTTGTTTCCAAGCACAAGACTACATAACATTAGGCTTAGTTAACAGGTATCTTACTCTGAAAGGTCTAATACTGGATATTTGAGTATGGAGGAAGTTTTTACACTAGTCTGTACTTTGTAGCAATAGTATGTTTCAGAACAGGTCCTTTGTCTCTCCCTTGCTGGTATATAGATGCCAATAAAAAGGAAACTCAGGGCTGCTACAGTATTTATGGAGAGTTCTACTAACACTAAGTTTCCTGTCTCTATCTAATTCTTTCTATATCTGTAATTTACTAATCGTTACTTCTTTCATATCACACACCATTAGAAAGGTTGAAGAACTCCAATGTTTGAGATATCTCTTGGGAACTATTATAGAGCATTCTTTCACCTGCTTTCTGCATTTAAACACATTAAAATCTAATATAAATTCATATTGAAAGTAAGTGTTTGTTTCAGAATAAATATATCATCCAGTACCTATTATACAGCTCTTGATCCAACAGTTGCCTAGCTTCTCTTCATATCCATTAATAAGAATTATTGGAATTAATCAAGTATTAAAGGACATTGCCAGACTTCAGCATTCTTTTAGTTTACATGTCAGAATATTTTGTATGGGGATCTTTATCCTCCACCATATGATATGATCTATTACATAGAAAAGCCACATGTAGAAGAACTAATGATCAGTATGAAACAGCTAATATACAGATATTTGCAATATGTTTATGCTTTAGTGGCTATAAAATAAATATCTGAAAATTCAGAATCTTTAATCCTGGGTAAACTTTCTGCAATTTAACTCATTGGAGCAAAATAAGATATTTATTCTAAAATGTAAGGTGAGCTACTGGGTGCAGTTCTTGTTCGCAAAAGAAGAGGAAGACAAATGAATTGTCATTTGCAATATATGGTGCTGTATTCTGATGTCAGATATAGAATTGTTCTGAATCAATGGGGACAAGAAAAGATCTTCTGAAGGTCTATGAAACAAGACAGTTGTTCTTTCTCTTTGGTCATATTATGCTGGAGATTCAACGGCATAACAAGTTACTGCTTTTAGAAGGAGACAGACTTTGGAAGACTTTGTTCCTATTGATGAGTCTATGAAACATTTGATTTGGCATGAAGAATAATTACTATCCTGTGATGATTACAGCATAATTGTAGTTACTGTCAGAAAAAAATAAGTAAAAAAAACAAAAACAAAAACAAATAGAAAAAAATTCAAAATTATTTACATATTTCTAATCAAGTATTTCATAATTTAGAAATAGAGAAATGTCCTCCAGGCTTATGTATATGTTCCACATCTGCAGTGAGTGTAAGGTTCTACTTAACACCAATATTTATGAGCACAGGAACTATCAGTTAGAAGAGGTAGTTGTATGAGTGACCATACCTGAGAAATTTCTTCACAAATATTTGTTTTTATAAGGGTATACAAAGATAGATACCATTGACTTTATGTTTAAAATGTTTGGCTACTTTGTGCTTCACATGCATCTCAAAACACTAAAAAAGATTGCTCTACTATGGAACCACAAGCAAAGAAGAAATAGTATGAAGCATCAAAGCCATTGTTTACAACATGATTTTATGATGCCACATTCTATTCTTGATCTATGAAAGTGATAATAACCTAAATGATTTTGAATAACTAATAACATAAACACCATAGGAATTAGGGTTGTGTTATTCTACTTGGAAACAAATGACACTTTTTAAAGATCATAATAGTGTGCAAAGAATTCAGATATTGTTGGGAGCACTTGCTCTTAATTTAAATTGTGTTTTATATTCTTACCATCAACTCTCTCTATATATAAGAAGTTTAATATTAACAATTTAAGCAAATTAAATGAATGTCATAACTAGTAACTAGCGCATCATGCAATGTAGTGCCTGACCTCAATGAACATAAAAAAATGAACAAGTGCTGATAGGTTCAAATAATTAAAAGGAGAAAAAAAGAAGTGTTTTACATGAATTCATATTGCTGTTAACTTGACACTAGCAATTAGAACTGGCCAGTTATGGAGTTAATGCCAGAAGCTTTTATGAGCTGCTGATTGTACTGAAATACTCCTTGGGTTTTTCTGTAATGATCATGCCATAGCTTCTATGACAGCTAGGTTTAAGTGTGAAGATAAACACCAAATTAAAGAATTCTCCTGCAGAGAGTAGAGTCAGGCAACTACATTTCACATATTGCTGATTACATGGATAGCTTATGTAAAAGGAAATTTTTAGAGACTTAGCAAGTCATTATGGACAGAGGTTCTTCATTTTCTAAAAGACCAGATATGTTGTTGCCATCTATCATTGCAAGCACCAGAGCCTCCAGGGTTCATTACACTTATACGATTCCAGAAAGAAGATGTTCATATAGGTTAATGATTCCAAGAATAAGATGAATCATTGAGCTATATTTTTCAAAAGCAACTGTGTATAATTATTAGCACAAAATAGATTTCATAGATTTTAAGCTACTCAAGGACTAAAATAAGTTGGTTAAGGTCTACAAGAAACCTGTAAAATAATAGTCTACAGTTCTTCCAGTAATATTCTTCATAATTATCATCTGAGGCATTCTTCTGTGTACCTGGTATAAAAGCCAGATTCGTGAAACAGCAAACCAAATTAAATCTAAAGCCTCAGTTATGTTATCAAAGTTCCTGGCTATGGGGCTTCTGGAACTCTAGACAATGCAGAAGGCCGTAATCCTGAAGTAGGCATCAATATGTTCTCTCTGGCCACTTAAATAAATCTACTCTTTATTTCAGAGGTGTTTTCACACTCTCTTTACCTTTAAGTACTTGTCCCATAAAACAAAATTATTGCATAATGTCTGATACATGAAGATTTTCCTGGGATAGATTTTTAACAATATGCTTATTGTAGTTACACAGCACCAAAAACAATGATGAAAGAAAGCATTAATCTTAATGGTTTTAACAGTAAGCAGCTTGCCTCAAAAATTAATTTGTGAACATATTTATATGGTGTCCATATTTTATAAGGAATATAAAGATACATTTCCATAAAAGTTTATATTTATAATGCATTGAAGCTAATGTCAGATATTACTGAAATTTAAAACCACATTTTCTCCACTTATAATTTTTGCTATTGGCAACAAGTGTTTGGTAAAACATTTGAAATATTGATATAATAAAATAGTATATACAGATGTTGCTTTTTAATATTTTTTTGTGATAAACCACCTAGAAATGTGGGTTTAGAAACTTTATTCTAGAGGCCAAAGGATCTAATCTCTCTATCATTCTCTTCATTTACCTCTGTCTCTTTCTCTTTCTCTGTCTCTCGTACACACAAACTTATGCATACACTATAATCAACATTATACATATATCAAAATCATCTATTACATTATAATATACCAAGATTAAATAGATAGCATTTAAAAGTAGAAATAATAATGAAGTTAGGCTTATAATCCAAGCTAAACTGGACATCCATGAGAAATGGAGTTTAGTAATTTCAAGAGCTATTTGAGGTACAGAGAAAGTTTATGGCTAAAGTGGAGGATATAATGGGATCCCTGCATTTATTACTGATTCTTCTACTGTGGTAATGTACCCTTACAAAAGCACTTATGGGTTTACTGTGGGTCAGAGTTTCAAAGGCAATCCAGTATAATAAAACAGGGAGTTTGAATACATAGCAGGTAGATGGCATGTGCTGAGCTCAAGGGATTCTTTTGCTAAACTCATGTTTCTCTTTATAGTCATTTCAGGGTCCTAAGTGACAGAAATGTGATGCCCATATATAGGTCAATTCTTCCTACTTCATTAATATCATCTAGATAATCTCTCACAGGCATGCCCCAAGGCTAACCATAACTGGATATCCCTACAGGTG
This sequence comes from Sigmodon hispidus, assembly GCA_004025045.1. Classification (NCBI taxonomy): domain Eukaryota; kingdom Metazoa; phylum Chordata; class Mammalia; order Rodentia; family Cricetidae; genus Sigmodon; species Sigmodon hispidus. The sequence goes on from PVIH01011370.1 coordinate 35,898, forward strand.
AATCTACCAGGTGATTTTAAGTCTTGTCTAGTTGAAAATTAATATTAAAGATAATTTACCATCTTGTAAAGTGAGGTTTCTTATCCAGACTAGCCCCAAAGTTCAGACCTTCTCACAGCTGCTTATCTGAACCAGCAATTACAAAGTTCCAAGTAAGCACACAGACGGTCACATTAATTTCATGCTGCTTTGCCTGTGTCTCATGCATATTGCGAGCTAGCTCATTCATCTTAATTCAACCCATTTCCATTAATATGTCCTGTGGCTTACCTATTTCTTACATGTTGCTTCTTGGGTGGCTAGATTGAGACTTGCCTGACTCCGCCCTCCTTTCCTAACTATACTTTGATTTTCTCACCAACTTCTAAGAATCCTGCCACAGACTGAAACAGGTTCTTTACTTCAAAGCATTCAGAAAGACATTCCCACATCATCATTTCATTAAAAAGAAAACAAAACAAAACTATGCAATAAGAATGTGACTAGAACTCAGAAGTAAGAATAAATGATATACTAAAATTTGCCAGCAAATGGATGGATTTGGAGAATAGTCTCCTGAGTGAGGTCTCACAAACCCAGAAGGATAAGCAGGGGATGTACTCACTCATTAGTGGATTTTAAGCAAAAACATTCGCTTTTTCATTGAATGATGATGGGTGAATAAAATGGTTTAGAACACACACACACACACACACACACACACACACACACACACACACACACACTAAAACTGCTGGTTTGACCATAGAAGGTTGCTTAGCAGAAATTTCTGGTGGCCATAGTGCATCTGTGAGCATTAGCTGTGCCTTATTGTTCTTTCTTCATCCGTGACTGAGCCTAACCTGGCTTCAGAAGAAGATTTAGATTTTATATTTTTTCATGTATTTTAGAGAAAAGAGAAGTTTTATTACTGTATGGGTTTTTTTGTTATCTATTCTGAATGTTTTCCTTTTTATATAATTTTTGATATTGATTTTCAAAAAACAATAAAAAAAATATAAATTAAAGAAAATGTGGCTACAACTCAATGTCTTTCTTTCCAAGTGCAAAACTCAGTACCAGGGAGACTAAACAGACAAATGACAAAAAATACCTATAAGTTCTGTAGCCCTGTGTGAACTAACCCTTTTATAGTATTGAACAAGCTACACTGGTTAAGAAAATGTATGAAAAATCTCTCATTAAAGTAATTATTTGAATGTTTATATACATTTCAGTTCTATATTTATTCATTGCCAATTTAATTTACATTTCCTCATATTAGCACACGTCTCTGTTTAGGATGTAATTAATTTATGCCACTGAAAATAAAAATTCTTTATTCTAGCTCATTGAGTTGCTGTTTTTAACACAAGTGTGAACACAAAGGCAATAGAATACAAGCACAAGAACATTTCAACTTTTCAAATAGTTTGAACTTTGTACTTGTATCTGGAAAAACTATGAGCAAACATGTGTTTACCACACTAATTTAATGGTTCAAAGGACTGTTCTGGAGGTAATGAATATAAATATATAACAATTCAAATGAAGCCCAGCCTTGGGTCCTGTAGTGAACGGTGAACATAGGGACCTCTCCTTCAAGTGCTTTATAAAATTTACTAAAAGTGCAATAAGAAGGAGCTTACAGTAACACTCTATAGGCATGTTAAAATATGAATTAAAACAGTGTTACAAATTGATAAGGAAAACTGGTCTTAACAGAATTCATCAAGATACCCTGTTCCTTCTGAAATGCACTGTTAGTTTGGTGGATCAATGAGTTCTGGGGAATTTTTTGACTTTCATAATACCTCAATGATCAGATTAAAGAGTCTTTAACATGTCTGCTCTTATACATGGCTTTCTGTACTCAAAATCTGGTCAACATGCTTGTGCAGCACTTTGCCAGGTGTACTGTCTCCTTAGCTTCAGTGATTCTTGTGTTTCTGAACCTCCACACCAGGGCTGTGATTATAAAAACCTTCAACCATTTGTTCCATTGGTTTTGGAACTCAAACCTAGAGCTTCTTATTATTTAGGCAGGAACCTTACCGGGCCACCTCTTCAACATCCCCACAGCTCTTTCAGATGCATTTCTGCCTTTGTTTGCCTTAGTATGAGCACCTGTAAGTTCTAACAGAATTTTTAAATTCTCTCCCAACCTCAAAGCTAATTTTTCTCTGATTAGTGTTAAACTATTAATTCATTGGAAATGGAATTTGCTTATCTCTTTGGTATGTTGAACATGGAACTCAAAGTAAAGAACAAATACAACAAAACTGCATCAGGATAGTCTTAGCTCACATAAGATACCATGAAACCAAAATAGCAATAAGCACACTCATAAAAAAATAGCTACAATTGCAAAACAAGGGAATACAAATGATCACATCAGGTGAATTGTGGCATGATGAACACGTTTTAGCACTCCACATCTGGCTACTTTTCAACAAATGTGCAAGACTACACTTAGGCATATTTCTTGTTCTTAGACTACAAGAGTTCTGTAAAAAAATAATGTTGTATATATAATTTTGGTTCATAGATTATGGAAATGGTTAGTAATACTATAGTAATAATTTCACAGAACATCTATTAAAGAAGGTAACTGAAATGCGAATAACATACAGTAAAAAGTGGAATGTAGTTGTACAATTTGTTTAGAAGATTGTGCTCAGTACATCCACATTAAGATAGTGTTTGAATGATGAGATAAAGCCTTGGTTGACATTAGAGTAGGCTATGTAGGTTGTGATAACAGAAATCTAATTTTTATAAAAATGAGACCTTTTCATGATGAGGACTACCCATGAACTCTAAGGGTAGTTCTCACAATAATCTTGCCTTTATTTAAATAAAATTGCCCCATTTTATATTAAGATATCGGTTCCCAAATCCATTAAATATGTTTCAAACTATTAATAATCTCTTTTTAATTGACATTTCTAAGAGTTGGAAAAAATGAGTTCATAGAAAATCAAACAGAGAAATTTACATGACAGTGATATTTAGTAGCAAATCTAGAATTAGTGTATAAATAATAAGGAATATACTCTGAAAGAAAACAACAGATTATTTTTTTATATTATCTTTCATACTCCTCTGAAATTATGTAATTGGATAAATTTTAATTTGTTTTCATATACCTATTAGAGACAATCTGTATTTTGTTGTTAGTTGACTGAAACATCTCAAATAAATAGTCTTTATAAGCAGAAGGAAACTAAAATATTTTAGTACATAAGAATTCTGATCATGGTAACCATGGTAACTATGTAGAAACAGTACTTAGAAAAAAAGCTGATGTTTAGTGATATCACTTCATTTGGAAAGTTCCCTTGCTGTTTGTGGTTTTCAGAGTTTTCTCTTTACAGAGTGATATGGGATATGTTGTAAAAGGTTTCAGGGCCCATTTGGGCCGGGAGATTCGTACCTGGCCCATAGCGGCATTTTCCCCCAAAGAAATTAATCAGACACTTATATTAACTTCATACTATTTGGCACATGTCTCATGCACATTACTAGCAAGCTCTTTCATCTTAATTCAACCCATTTTTATAATCTACTTGCCACGTGTCCCAGCCTGCAGCTCACCTGGTTTCCTTACATGTTCCTCCTTGAGGGTCAGATGGAGACTGGCTAACTCCACCCTCCTTCTACCTGTGCTCTGATTCTCCACCCACTTCTAAGGTGCTCCACATAGGCCAAACCAGTTACTTTATTTACATCATAAAGAGAACATTTCCACCGCAGGGATATCTTTTTGCATGCTGTGAAAATACTTTATTACCATTTGGTAATAAAGTAGCTGTTTTAGTCAATGGCAAGGCAGCATAGAGGCAGGTGGAAAATGCAAGCAGAGATAAAGACGAAAGAGGGCCAAGTCAGAGGGAGATGCTGTAGGCTGCCACATAAGATGCAAGATGTAATGAAATATAGGTAAAGCCATGGAACCTGTGTCAATACACAGATTAAGAGAAATTGTTTTACTTAAGTCATAAGAAATACTTGGTAATGTGCCTGAGCCATAGACCAAATAGTTTGTAATTAATAAAAGCTTCTGAGTAATTATTATATAAATGACTGCAAGACCACAGGTGGGAGAGATTTCTCCAGATCATGGCCCAAATGGGTCATAAAAACTTCAGGCTACAAGCAGCTCTGTTATCAGCACTTAGTTATTAATATCACTTTTTGATAGAATATAGACCTATTGAAAATCTATATGCTTTCTTATGTCTTTGCTCATCCATTCACATAATGAAAACAAGTCAGGAGATAAAGAAACTTCTATACACTCATTGAAAATAATAGTGAAGGCATAGTGATATGATTTTAAATATTCTCCAAATATTTATATTTATAGAGAAAAAATTGTACAATTATAGTAGATGAGATAAGCATCTTATCCGGTAGATGGTAATCTGAAAGATGACCACAATGAATAACAGGAATAGAATAGTTAGATTTTAATTGGTTCTTCATATCACAGTGACATGAAAGTACTGTTATTGTTTACAATAATGATTTAAATAGACTTAATGTGTTAATGCAATCATTACTGAATGAGATATTTTAAAAATATAAGCTTGTGTTTTTGTTTAAAAGAAAATCATAGAAAGAGCAACAAGGACTAATGACCTGGTTTAATTAAAGAAATAAAAGAAAACAGCAGATATTTACCAGTGTCCAGTATGAGAAGGAAGTACTGTAAACACTATTACAAGGCCAGCTTGCAGTATTGAAAAAAAAGAAAGAATTATAAAAATACTTAATATTAAATTACCAAAACATGATAGAGAACTCATGGCTTTTTGAAAAATAACAGTTAACTCTGCAAAAATATGCACTTACTATAGGAACAATTTGCCATGTTTGAAGGAAGGGCAAATAATACATGTAGTTCTGTTTATCAACAATATGCACTATGTTAAAAGACTGGTCAGGAGTGGAGACTGAACTAAGCAATATTGGGTCAGTGGGACCATGGGACTGTCTACTGCCTGCCCAGGGAGGGGATGGGGAGTTGTGGAGAAGAAAGAGTGACCTGATGTGGCAGGAGGGGGAAGGGACCTTGAATAAGGATATACAAGGATAGAAAGTGTGACTTCTTTGTTAATAATAATAATAATAATAATAATAATAATAAAGAAATTCTAAAAAAATAGATTAAAGATTGGCAATATGATTAAACTGATATATTCAATCTCTTTTTTTCAGCTATTTTAAAAATGCAATTTTAGTATTTGGTACTTTGTTTAACTTTGCTGTAGCTACAGAATGATCTTTGAGTTCATTATTCTCAAGTTCTGATTCTGGTTTGTTAGTAAATCTCATAAGTATAGGAAAAATATCTTCATATCTTTTCCTATCTCTCTATTTTTCCTTTCTCTCCACATCATAGCCACAGGAATCCCTTCTTGTTATCAATGGGTTTCCTCAATCTGATGATAGTTGATAATGCTATTGTAGAATTTCAGAGAAATCCAAATTTTTATTTTAATATTTGATAAAATAAAACTATATTTGAACACTGACAATGCTGGTAAGTTTATATTGGTCCAGTAAAACAAGTAAACAGGAAAAGTTGATACTACCAATTATTTTCATGCTGTTTTTAAAAACCATTTTTCTTAAATATGATGTACAAAAGTTACATGTGTGAGCTTAATATGACATTAACCTGGGTTTTTATTCAATACTTGTTCTAATATGATTATTGACAATTTAATTAAACATATGGCTCAGTTTCATATATTTATAATGTTAATTTTAGTTTGAAATCTTAAAAATCCGATTATGAAACACTTATTTAAAGTTTTTGAGGCCATTTTTTCCTTTTTCAAAATATCTATTTTCTTCTCATATATCTTTATTATTATGGTTTCACATTTCCTTAATCCTATAAATTTCTTCCAATTGTCCCTCCTATTCATTGTGTTATGACTCTCATTAGAAAACAAATGAGTTTCTAATAATAATAAATAATATAAGATAAAACAATAAAACAGGACAATACAAACAGACAGAGCCAAAGGCGAGGTGCAAATAACAAATGTAGACATAGAGACTACTTTACCTCATCCTCTGTAACTTCATAAACACTGAACAGGAGACACAATATATACACAGAAGACTTTCTTTCTACTTCCTCTCAACAGGATTTTATAAGCAGCCCTTGCAGGAAAAAAATTGATAGAGGCATATTTATTTAGAACCGTGTACTTACGGTCTTTGATTCTCTGTGTAACATCAAGCTAAAGGCATTCTCATCTGTTTGCATTTATTTCTGAAGGGGGTTTCTGTGATGATGGCTAAACAAAGCCCTGATCTATGAGCTTAGATAGCACTATGTCTTTAAAAGTCATTTTATTGCTACTTCTATTGCTTTTGTGTCTAGGACAATAATGTTTTTTGTTTTTTGTTTTTTTTTTTTTTATCCTATGTCTCTTCGATATTTATTCTCAGCTTCTTTGTCATCAAGAAATGCTGAGCATGGTTCTAACTCTTGGAATGGGCCTCAGATTAAATTACATTGGTTGGTTACTTTCAGAAGCTTGGTGCCACCACTGTACCAGCATATCTTCCAGGCAGGACATTAGTGTATGTAAAGAGTTTGTGACTAGATTGATGTTGACATTTCTCTTGTACCATTCATGGTACCTTTCTGTACCAAAGACTGCAGCACATAACTATGAAGGTTTTATATAAGTACCAGCTCAACTTTTCCATGTTCACTGTGTTGTGTTGATATTATCTTCAGCAATGGGACCATTTTTCTCAGTTTGTAAAAAACAGCCTTTAGTCTTGGCAACAGCCTGGGTTGTTTGGTAGTACTCATTGGAATCCTTCTGCCAACATCTCAATTGGATATCAATAAATCAGCCATAAGCTGCATTTGGTGATAAGATGGCCAGGAGATGGACAGGGAGCAGGCTCAATCTACTAGATTATTTGGCAATTTCATTTAGATCACTTCTTACATACACATATTTTAGGCAGCTTTTACTGTTTTAGATTTTCATATTACCTCATATATGATCCTTAATTTTAGGTGTCTCTATATTCTCTCCTAAGTCTCTTTTCTTTCTTCACTTAATATTTCTGTTCTATCTCCCCTACCTTTATCCATTTATATTTAGTATATTTGGCTTTCCTAGGGACATCTATCTTTCCCCATCACCTCTCCAGCCCCTTTGGTATCATTGATTTAATAGCTAATATATAAATATAAACAAATACATACCATATTTGTCTTTCTGTGTATAGGTTATTTTACTTGGGATGACTTTTTTGTAGGTCCTGCTGTTTACCTAAGAATTTCATGATATCATATTTTAACATCTGAAAATATTTTATTCTATAAATATACCATATATTTTATTCATGTGTCTGTTAAGGGACATCTAGATTGTTTCCAAAATCTAACTATTATGAATAAAGCAAAATTAAAGACAGTTCAGCAAGTGCTTCTTATGAACCAACTTTGAGTATATGCCCAAGAGTTGTATGGCTATTTTATGAGATAGACTGACATAATTTTCCAGGGTAGCTGTACAGGTTTGCACTCCCAGAAGCGTTAATTGTATGTTCCTTTTATGTCACATCCGTACCACAAGGAACTTCACCTATTTCATTGATCACAATCATTTTTACATGTGAAAAAAAGAAATTTCAAAGTAGTTTTCACTTGCATTTCCCTGATGGTTAATGATGTTGAACAATTCTCTGTAAAGTTTCCAGCCATTTAAATTTCATTGCTTGGGAATTCTTTGCTTAGATCTATACCTCATTTTTCCCCCATATTTAAATGTTTTTACTTCATACTTTAATAAATACTAATTCTTCTTTCTTGATATTTTTATTACAATAAAATCATATTTTTTATCCATGTATACTTTTGTTCAAGCTCCCTTCCCCCTCCCACCCCTTCTTCAAGTCACTCTCTCTTCTCCATATCACTTTATCTCCTCCCCACCTAGGGCAGGAGATCTACACCTCATTTTTAATGGGCTATTGGTTTTCTTGATATTGAGATTTTAAACTTTTTTACACATTTTGTATATTAGCCCTCTATTGCATAAAATAATGTGGTTGATAAAAGTAATTCTCCATTCTATAGTCTTCTGATTTGACTGAATGCCAGTGTCCTTTGCTGTGCAGAAGTGTTTCAGTTTCATGGAATCTCAATAACTGTTGATCTTAGTGCATGGGCTAATGGGGCTCTATTCATAAAGTCTGTATCTATGTCAATGAGTTCAAGGCTACAGCACATATTTTCTTCTACAAGGTTCACTATATCTGGTATTATGGTGATGTTTTTGATCCATTTGGAGTTGAGTTTTGTGCAAGTTATAAGAATGGATCCACCCTAGTTCTTCTATAGCAGCCATCAAATTTGACAAGCACCATTTGTTGAAGATGTTCTCTATTTTCTGGTGTGTATTTCTGGCTTCTTATCAAAAGTCAAGTGCCATACTTGTTGGAGTTTACGTGTGGAGATTCAGTTAATTTATGAGTTTGACTTCTTTCTTTCAATTATAACTCTGGAGTACAACTTGAAACCTAGAAAGTCTCAATCAGTTTTCAGGATTGCTTGCGCTATCCTGGGTTTTGTGTTTTCATCTAAAACTAAAAACTGTCTTCTCAAGATTTATGAAAATTTTTGTTAGAATTTTTATGGAGATTAAATTGATTTTGCTTATTGCTTCTTGTAGGATAGACACTTTTATTGTTATTAATCCTTCCAATTCATGAGCATAGGAGATCTTTTCATCTTTGAATATATTCTTTAATTTATTTCTTTCTTTAAAAATTTAAGTTTGTTGGGCTTTTTGTTGTTGTTTGTTTTTAACCATACATATTATTTACTGTCTGGTGCAGTTCAATCTAGGACATCTTATATCACTTGAGGCTACTTATGAAAGTGGTTGTTTCCCTGTTTTCTTTGTCATTCTAATTTTGTATTTATATAGAAAAGTTACTCATTCTATGAGTTAATATTCTATCCAGCTACTTTGATGAAGGTGTTTATGAGCAGTAAGACTTTCCTCATTGTGATGATATTTTGTGTATCCTCTAATAAATAAAGCTTCCCTGAAGATTTCAGTGCAGACCAGTCACTAATTAACCATAGAGGTTAGGCAGTAGTGGTCCACACTTAAAATCCCAGCACTTGGGATCTTATGTGTTTGATCCCAGTACATGAGAGGCAGAGGTACACTATACATAACTTTAATCCCAGAACTGGACAGATTGAGACAGGAAGTGATATGGCTAATGGAGAGAGAAACATAAGTTGAGAGAAGACAGAAGCTCAGCTTTTTAGCCTCAGGGTTCAGGAGAAGTAAGATGTCTCTCTAGGAGCTGACTTATTTAACTCTTTGATCTTTCAGCAATTACCCCAATTTCTGGCTCTGGGTTTTTATTAATACCAAGTAGAATTTATGCTATACCTCATAGAATTTCTGGGATCACTTTTGTATATTAACATATTACCTCCAAAATGAAAAGATACTTTAACTTCCTTTCCAAATTGTATCACCTGATCTCTTTCAGTTGACTTATTACTCTAGCTAACATTTCAAATACTATTTAGTATTATATGAAGTAATATATCCAGACAATGAATAAGGTTGTAATTTTTCTTATTTTTCTAGATTAGTTTTGTGTTTTTATTTATGTTGATGTTGGCTCTGGGCTTGCTGTAAACTGCCTTTTTATAATATTGAGATATGTCACCTGTATCCCTAAACTCTCCAAAACTTTTGTCATGAGGGATATTGGAATTTGCTCAAGGCGTTATCCACTACTAATAAAATTATCATGTGGTTTTTATATTCCAATTTGTATATATAGTAAATCTTTTCTTGTATTCTGTTGATGAGGCTTGTTTCAGCAGTTTCTAAAATTTCATTTCCAAATTTCCCTGAGTTTGAGTTTTCTTTATTGATTGTCTTTCTTCTCTCAGGTCTTAATGGGTTTTATTTATTTCTTTTACTCTTTCTTTGTATTGTCATAGATTTTTGAAAGGGGATTCATTAATTTCTTCTTTAAGGACCTTTTTCTTATTCCCAAAAGCTATTTTAAGGCCTTTGCCTGTGTTTCAGCTATGCTGCAGTTCTTAGGGCTACTATGGCAGTGTAATTAGACACTGGTCATGCAGTCCTGGTTGTTATTGATTGCATTTTTATTCTAGTGTTTGGCATCTGGATTTCAGAAGCCTGTAATTCTAGGTGAAGATATCTGGTCTTGTCTTTTCTGGGTGGGTGTTTTGGGTTTTTTTTGTAACTATTACTCTGTCTGGTACTTAGAAGGATGATGTGACTGAAGACTGGTTGGAAAGTTTTCTAGGATCTTACAGAGTATGGCCACTGGAGTCTCCAGGTAAAATTGCGTTTTTAGGGATTAAGAGTGAACACTTAAGAATGGGAATGATCTCAATTTCAGGTGGAGAATGAAGAATTCTACAGAGGAAGAAAGCAGGGTCTGCACAAGGATCTCCTTAATCCCTTGCGAATAGGAAGGGATAATGAGGATAGAACACAATAAACTTCGTAGCTAAAGTTGAGACTTGAGGATTAAATACTGGATCAAAGAAAGAAGGTTAAGATTTGATGTGGTTACCCACATGCTTCACTACCCTATTAACTTCTAAGCCAGATTTGGCCAGTGGGTTCCCAGGGAATGTCACCTGGATTTGTGGACTGGAAAAATGGGCCAAGGAACAGGAACAAAGTTTGGCAGCAGTATGTGTGGAGGAGAAGGATCTGTATAATCCCACAGAAGTAGAGCCAGAGAGGAAGTGAGAGGCAAGCTGGTGATCTTCTTTAGAGCTAAGGATGAGACTCAGAGATTGGTTTTGTAGGAAAAGAGTAGGAAATGAAGATATGCAGTTAGCCTTCCTGTTTCCCTGGCTAGAGTTTAACTGACTTTTGTCTAACTCTTATTTAGAAAGGGACACAATGAGAAATGTTATCTAAAAATAAAAACAAAATAATTTTTCACCTATTAATGTTCATTTGCTAGTTTTAAAAAATAAGACTAGTAGAAGGACTGAGGCTTTGAAATTCAACCCCAATCCAAAGATGAGCAAATTCTGGCAACTGGAACTTGTCCAGAGAGTCCCTCTTAGGGACTGGAGTCAATCCCTAGAGTCTGATCACAGATCTCCCTAGCAGACAGGAGCCAGGGTTTGGCTCTGAGGGGCTCCAACAGACACACCTAAAAGAGGGGACCTTGCATGGAAGGGCCCCGTCTCCAGGGCAAATTGCATCATCAGAGAAGGACTGAGGATTAGAAATTCAGAAACCTGTCCAGAGAAAAGTCAGAGATTGAACAGACCTCTTGCTCAAAGGAGACAGGAGACATACAAGCCCCCTAGCCACAACTGACTAGAAGAGAGAATCTCTGAAGTAAAGGACTAAGAATCAGAAACAGATACATCAGTCAAAGAAAATACTAAAAACAAAATATCATAAAACAAAATGTTCAGGAAATCTGGGATACCATGAAAAGACCTAACCTGAGAATGATAGGAATAGAAGAAAGAGAAGAATCCAGCTCAAAGGCACAGACAATGTATTCAATAAAATCATAGAAGAAAACTTTCCTAACTTAAAGAAAAAAAAATGCCTGTAAAGATACAAGAAGCTTATAGAACACCAAATAGATATGAACCAAAAAAAAGTAGGCTCACCACATAATAATCAAGCCACAAAACATATAGAACAAAGACAAAATTTTAAGAGAAGAAAAAGAAAATGGCCAACTTACCTATAAAGGTAGACCCATCAGAATCACACCTGATAATTCAATGGAAACAATGAAAACTTGAAGGGCTTGGTCAGAAGTTATACAGACACTAAAACAACATGGCTGCCAACCTAGACTTCTATATCTAGAAAAATTATCAATTACTGTAGATGGAGTAAACAAGATATGTCATGACAAACTCAGGTTGAAACAATACTGTAGAATAATCCAGCACTCCAGAAAGCATTAGAGGGAACACTTCAAACTAAGGATCCCAAATACACCCATGAAACCACAAACATTTAACAATCCCACAGAAGAAATGCCCAGAGAAAGGAAATACATAAAGCTACCACCAAGAATAGCAGGAAACATCAATCAATTGTCACTAATATCCCTTAATATCAATGGACTCACTCACCTATAAAAGGACACGCATTAACAAGATGGATACAAAAACAGAATTGCTAAATACAAGAAACACACCTCAAACACAAAGACAGAAAAGGGCTCAGAGTAAAGGGTTGAGAAAAGATTTTCCAGTCAAATGGTCCTAAGAAACAAGCTGGGGTTGACATCTGATATCCAACAAAGTAGAGTTAAAAACTAAAATCAATTAAAAGGGACCAAGACGAACATTAATTATTCATCGTAGGAAAAATTGGTCAAGAGGAGATTTGAATCTTCAATATTTATGCCTCTAATATAAGAGCATCTACCTATGTAAAAGAAACACTGCTAAACCTCAAATCCCATCACACCCTAATAGTGGGAGACTTCAATACCCCATTTTCACCCCTGGATAGGTAAACCAGATAGAAACTCAACATAGAAGTGAAGAGTCTAACAGAGGGTTTGATACAAATAGATTTAGAAGATATTTACAGAAGCTTCAAACCAAACACAAAGGAATGTACATATTTCTCAGCACTACATGGAACTTTCTCTAAAATTTAGCACATAATTGGTCATAAAGTAAATATCAATAGCTACAAAAAATTGAAATAATCCCTTGTATCATATCAGACCACCAGGGCCAAAAGTGAAAGTTCAACAACATCAAAAATCACAGAAAGCCTACCAACTCATGGAAACTAAATATCACTCAACTGCACCACCTCTGGGTCAAGGAAGACATTAAGAAAGAAATCAGAGTCTTCTTAGAATTTAATGAAAATGAATACACAACGTACTCAAACTTGTGGGACATAATGAAAGCAGACTTAAGAGGAATATTCACAGCACTAGGAGCCTATATGAAAAGCCTAGAGAAATTCCACACTAGAGAACTCACAGCACAGCTGAAAACCTTAGAATAATTAGAAGCAAACTCAACTAGAAGGAGTAGATGGCAGGAAGTAATTAAACTTAGAGCTGAAATCTATATAATTAATACAATTGGAACAAAAGAACAATACAATGAATCAATGAATAAAAAGTTGGGTTTTGGAGACAGACAAGATAGATAAACCCTCATCCAAACTAACCAAAAAGCAGAGAGAGAATATCCAAATCAACAAAATCAGAAATGAAAAGGGGAACATAACAACAGACTCCCAGGAAATCCAGAGAATTATCAAGTTATACTTTGAAAATCTATGTTCCACAAAAATGGAAAACCTAGAAGACAGGAGCTGCTTTTTGGATAGGTTCCCTTTATCAAAATTAAATTAAGACCAAATTAATTACCTAAACAGACCTATAACCCTAAAGGAAATTGAAGCTATCATTAAAAGCCACCTAAGTACAAAAAGCCCAAGTCCCGATGGTTTCAGCGCAGAATTCTATGAGACATTCAAACAAGAATTACTACCATTACTACTCAAACTATTTCACACAGTAGAAACTGAAGGAATATTGCTAAAAGTTTTTTATGAGGCCACAATTACCCTAATATCGGAGCCATGGAAAGACACAACAAAGGAGTCTTACAGACCAATTTCCCTCATGAATATTGATGCTAAAACTTTCAAGAAAATTAGGACAAAAAATATACAACAATATATAAAAAATATTATCCACCATGATCAATTAGGCTTTATTCCAGAAATGCAGGTATGGTTCAACTTACAAAAACGATAAATGTCATCCATCATATAAACAAACTGAAGGAAAAGAACCACATTACCATATCCTTAGATGCCGAAAAAGCCTTTGACAAAAACCAACATTCCTTTATGATAAAAGCCCTGGGGATCAGGAATACAGGAAAAATATCTAAATATAATAAAGGTGATTTACAAGAAGCCGAAATCAAATTATATGGAGAAAAACTCAAAGCAATCCCACTAAAATCAGGAACTACACAAGAATGTCCTCTCTCCCCTTATCTATGAAATATAGTTATCAAAGTTTTAGCTAAAGCAATAAGAGAATGAAAGGAGATTAAGGGAATACAAATTCACAAGAAGAAGTGAAACTATCTCGATTTGCAGATGTTATTATTGTATACATAAGTGACCCACAATATCCTAGTAGGGAATTACTACAGCTGATAAACACCTTCAGCAATGTAGCAGGATACAAGATTAACTCAAAGAAATCAGTAGCCCTCCTATACACTAAAGATAGAAGGCAGACAAAGAAATAAGGGAAACATCACCTTTATAATAGCTTAAAATAGCAGTAAATACCTTGCAGTAAATATAACCAAAGAAATAACAGATCTATTTGACAAAAATTTTAAATCACTGAAGAAAGAAATTGAAGAGAATATCAGAAAATGAAAAGATCTCCCATGTTCCTGGATCAACATAATAAAAATTGCAATTCTACCAAAAGAAATCTACAGATTCAATGCACTTCCCATCAAAATCCCAACACAATATTTTACAGACCTTGAAAGAACAATACCCAACTTCATTTGAAATAACAGGAAGGCCAAGATTGCCAAAGAATTTTGCTCAACAAAAGAACCTGAGGTAGCATCAACATCCCCAACTTCAAGTTATACTATAGAGCTACAGTAATAAAAACAGCCTGGTACTGGCATAAAAATAGACTCATGGATCAATGGAATCGAGTTGAGGATCTGGGCATTAACCCAAATACCTATGAACACCTGATCTTTGAAAGAGGGGGCCAAAATACTCAGTGGAAAACATAGTATTTTTAACAAACAATGGTAGCATAAGTGGATGGTAGTGGGTAAAATATGCAAATAGATTCAAGCCTGCTACCCTGCACAAAACTCAAACTGAAGTGGATCAAAGACCTCAATACAAACCAAGACATACTGAACCTGATAGAAAAGAAAGTGGGAAATACCCTCTACCGAATTGGCAAAAGTAACCACTTCCTAAATATAACACCAGAGGCACAGACACTAGGAACAACAATCCATAAGTGGAACTTTCTGAAACTGAGAAGCTTCTGTAAAGCCAAAGACACAGTCAATACAAAAAAAACAACAGCCTACAGAATGGGAAAAGATTTTCACCAACCCTACAAGTAACAGAGGACTGAACTGTAAAATATAAAGAGAACTCAAGAAACTGGAGCCCAAAATCTTGAAAACCCAATCAAAAAATGGGGTTCAGAACTGAAAAGGGAATTCTCATCAGAAGAATTATGAATCGCTGAAAGGCACTTGAAAAGTGCTCAACATCTTTAGCTATCAGAGAAATGCAAATCAAAACAACTTTGAGATACCACCTAACACCTGTCAGATTGGCTAAGATAAAAGACACAGATGAAAGCCTATGCTGGAAAAGTTGATAAGCAAGGGGAACCCTCCTCCATTGTTGGTAGGAGTGTAAGCTTGTTCAGCCACTCTGGAATGCAATATTGCTGTTTCTCAGAAAACTAGGAATCAATTTCCCCAAGCATTCAGCAATACCACTACTGAGTGTATACCCTAAAGGTGCACATTTAAACTCCAAATGCATTAACTCAACTATGTTCATAGCATCATTATTCGTAATAGCAAGATGATGAACAGTTTAACAAACTCTGGTACATCTACACAATGGAGTACTACTCAGCATTGAGAAAAAATGGTATCCTAAAATTTGCAGGCACACAGATTTTGAGAATATCCCCCTAAATGAGGTATTACAAACCCAGAAAGATAAGCAGAGGATATACTCACTCATTAGTGGACTCTAAACAAAAAAGCAAAAACAAAACATGTTCAAGCTGCAAAGCACAACTACTGAAGGTTTTGAGATCTGAAACATCTTGCTTGGACTGGCACCTTGGATCTCACTCCCTCTAGAGGAACATCTCACCCAGTCTTGATGTTGGGGTGAGGAAATTGGATCTGCCAGGAGTGGATGCTGAACTAAGCCATATTGGGACCTTGAGACTTCTTGCCCTTGCTGGTGAGGAGATAAATAAGTGTGGAGAAGTGAGAGTGTCTGGAAGGGGTAGGAGGGGGTAGGGAGCTTGAACAAGAATATACACAAATAAAAAGCATGAATTTATTCATAATAAAAAATATAAATAAATAAATAGAAAGATCAAAACACAAAAAAGCTCAAAGGGTACAGAATCTGAGACAACAAATGCCATTATCTTGAGTTAAGAACATAATTTATATGCTCCAAAGAAACAAATGATTATCAAAGTTAATGGAACTTAATAAAATTGAAATACTTAAGGTAGACCAGATAAACTTGAAGTTTTCAGAATGAGAAAGGGATAGGCAGTACACTGAAGTACATTGTATAGGTTTGAGCAGGTAAGAATGCTATAAAGTATTCTGTTTAGCATAAACGGTAAAAGAGAAAATGGAAAGCATTTTGTTGGAAAAGGACAAAAAGAAAGGAAATCAAAATATAGAGGAAGGGTAAGTGAGGGAGGTATTTCTTAAGATCCAATCAGGGTATACAGGAACCGCTCTATAAACCTTCTAAGTCAGATTTAGAAACGTTCATTTTCTCTATCATTTATGTGCTAGTAATAAATATAAACACATATAATTTTATAAATGTATGCATATGTATTAGGGTGTGGATGTTTTTCCTTTTTGTTGTTGAATAAAAGCAGAATAGAGTTTACTTAGAACACTTAATCTCCAAAAGAGAAAAGAAAAGAAAGGGAAGGACTATGATCACACTATAAGTTAAATGTGAAAGAAAATCTTCATGAGATACACATTTATGTACAATGAATGATCACAATTTAAAAACAAACAGAAAAACACAGGTAAGAATATACTTTTAAAACTTTTTAAATTTTTTTGCCTTAACTACATTATTTTCTTTTTCCCTTTCCTCTGTTCAAGCCTCTCTCCTATATAACTAATTTGCAGTCTTAAAAAAGATATGAAAACAAATAATTTACTGACAATAATTGTTTATATTGTAGTTATCACACAAATTGTATACATGAATCTGAAATTGGATCATTTCTGCTTTATAAAAAGCCAATTAAACAAAGCTAAATAAGAAAAAACCAAATTATGCCTTTTTATCCTTTACATACTCAGAAATTTAAAATGCTATTTAAAGTAATAAAATATTTTGTTCATTAGTTTTTGAAATGGGCACAAAATGTGTGCAAGCACACACATATACTATTATTTTTTTACTAACTTTTATTAGTTATTTATGCTATTGCTATGGTAAAACACACTTAGTTAAGTAATTTAAGGGTGGCAAAATTTATTTTCTGGACAGAAAGAAAACATAGCCATTCTAATATGGAAGTCATTTACATTTACTGTGAAGAAGCACAGAGAAAGGAATGCTTCTGCAAAGCTCAATTTTTAAGTCATCCAATCTACTCATTCCTTAGAGGCTTCCACTCCTCATTATCCAAGATCCTGGCAAGTTTATAATTAACAATTATAACTTCCTAGTTTTATAGAAAATAGATTCTTCTAATGTACAATACATCTTTACTGCAGTTCCCACTCCTTCCTTTCTTCCCCATCACTTCGCCTCTCTCTCAGATCCACTTCCCCTTTCTCTCTTAAGAAAAGAGCCAGCCTCCAAGAAACAAAAACCAAACATTATGAATCGTGGTACAAAAATAAAATGGGTAAAATCCTCTCATATCAAAGTTGAGCAAGGCAACCTAATAGGAAAGAGTTCCAAGAATAGGCAAGATATTAAATAGTATGTCTGCTTCCACTGTTAGGAGTCCTGTAAACGCACCATGCTAACATCCATAACACAAACACAGAGGACCTAATGAAGACCCACAAAGGCCCTATGACTGCCATTTTTCTCCAAATGAGCCCATATGAGGCCTTTTAGTTGATTGGTTCATTTTCTCCTGGTTTTCTCTGTTCTGTCTTACTACTATACTCTGTCTTCCCCTTCTTCCATGGGATTCACAGGTTTTTGATAGAAGAGTCTTAACAAAGATCTCAAATTTATACTCTTTCTGCATCATTTCTGGCTGCGCATCTCTGAGTCCACTCATTCATTCCATCACTGGAGGAAGCCTCTTTAATGATGACTGGTCAAGGTACCAGTCTATAACTATATGGTGACTTGGCTATCCATTTGCCTATCCCTGGCAATACACCCAGTCTATAGCATGGGGTATCTCTCTCAGGGCATGGGCTTCAAGTTAAACCAAAGATTTTTTTGGCCACTCACCCAAGTTCTGTGCTAACTTTGCCCCACCACATCTTACAAGCAGAACAGATTGTACAGGTAGAGGGATTTCTGGCTGCATTTGTGTCCAGGTTTCTCTTTCTATTGTCTACAGAGTACCTTCCCATGTCAGAGACCAGAATGTGGAGGAAAAGTCTATATGTAGGCACCAGTTTGAGCTATCAATGTTGGTGAATATTGTCCTCAGCAATAGAACCACATTGTCAGTTTTCAGGGAGTGAACCTGTCTTAGCATCAGCCTAAATTGTTTAGAGATTTCCATGATATCCTCTTAGCAAACAACTCAACTGAACACCTCCCATTCCCATCAGTTAAAGACTTGCCTGGCTACAAAATATGGCCAGTTTAAACTCTATATCTTCTATTATTAGGATTCTTAACTAGGGTCACTCTCATAGATTCCAAGAAGTTTTCACTGCACTATGTTCCTGTATCAATCCCCAAATGCTCCCAAGCTAATATTGTAAGTAGTAATGAAGGTTGAACCAATATATGATCATAAAATTATTTTAAAATGCATTAGTTCTTCTATTTTCTACTTATCTTAGTTCAATTTTTTTCTATTGATATGATTAAGAAACATGACCAAAAGTACTTTTACTATGGTTAGGAGGTATATTTCAGCTCATAGATTTAAAGACAATCATAGAAAAGAGTTGGGTAAGAAATTTAAGGAGGGCTGGGTCCTGAAGGCAAAAGCTGAAGAAAAAGCCAAGAATGAATGTTTCTTGTTGTCCTGTTGCTCCTGGTTTGCCCATGCAACTTTCTTATACACACTAGGAGCACCTGCTGATGGGTGACCACCATTCACAATGGGCTGAACCCTACCACATCAACCACCAATTAAGAAACTGTCTATAGACTTGCCCACTTGCAAATCCCACTAAAACCAGGAAGTAGAAAAGGCTGTTGCCTCTCTCCTTTTCTATTCAACATAGTTCTTGAAGTTTTAGCTAAAGAAATAAGAGAATGAAAAGAGATTAAGGGGATACAAATTGGAAAGGAAGAGTTCAAATTATCTCTATTTGCAGATTACATGATCATATACATAAGTGATCTACAAAATTCTACCAGGGAACTTCTACAGCTGATAAACACCTTTAGCAATATAGCAGGATACAAGATTAACTCAAAGAAGTCAGTAGCCCTCCTATACACTAAAGATAAAAAGGGTGAAAAAGAAATAAGAGAAAATCACACTTTATAATAGCTATAAATAGCATTAAATACCTTGGAGTAACTATAACCGAAGAAGTAACAGATCTATTTGACAAAAATGTAAATCATTGAAGAAAGAAATTGAGGAGGATATCAGAAAATGAAATGATCTCCCATGTTCCAGGATAGGTAGGATCAACATAGTAAAAATGGCAATTCTACCAAAAGCAATCTACAGATTCAATGTACTTCCATCAAAATCTCAACACAAATTTTTACAGACCTTGAAAGAACCATACTCAATTTTATTTGGAATAACAGGAAAGCCATGATTGCCTAAACAATTTTGCTCAACAAAAGAACCTCAGAAGGTATTACCATCCCAGACTTCAAATTATACTATAGAGCCACAGTAATAAAAACTGCTTGGTAATGGCATAAAAACAGACTTGTGGATCAATGGAATCAAACTGAAGACCCAGACTTTAAAACACACACCTATGAAAACTTGATCTTTGACAAAGAGGCCACATATATTCAATGGAAAAAAGATAGTATCTTTAACAAATGGTGTTGGCATAACTGGATGGCAATTTGTAGAAAAATGAAAATAGATTCAAACTTGTCACCTGCACAAAACTCAAATCCAAGTGGATCAAAAACCTCAACATAAACTCAGTTATACTGATCTTGACAGAAAAGAAAGTGGTAAATACTCTCCAATGCATTGGCACTGGTGACTACTTTCTAAATATAATACCAGTAGCACAGACATTAAGAACAATAATCAATAAGTGGAACCTCCTGACATGAGAAGCTTCTGTAAGGCCAAGGACACAGTCAATAAGACAATTTGACAGCCTAGAGAATGGGAAAAGATTTATACCAACTCTACAAGTGACAGAGGATTGATCTCTGAAATATATAGGGAACTCAAAAAACTAGAGCCCCAAACCCTTAAAAACCCAATTAAAAATATGGTTCAGAATTAGAAAGGGACTTTTCAGCAGAAGAATTAAAAATTCTTGAAAGACACTTGAAAAAGTGTTCAACATCTTTAGCCATCAGAGAAATCAGTCTGATAGCTGAGTTTGATGGGGTATATAATGTAAAAATATCAAATAATAAATATATGTATGAAAAAAGCTAAAAAAAGAGAAAAAAACAAAAAAATGATCTCATTGTAAAATTTATTACTATCCATGGTTTATTTAAAGAAAATAGTAAGCCATAGGTTAAAATATTTGTCCCATAGTTATGGTAACCAGAAATAACTACTTGTGATTTTGGTTTTAGTTTGAGTTTTGAGAAAATGTTTTATCTTTTATGTAACTGATTTTATGAAGTAATAAATTTATGTTATTAAGAAAAAATAAAAGTTTAGTCTCTGAAATGTGAGATTGTATAAAAAAATTAAGTTATATATTTTCTTAAATCAGTAGTAAAGAATCAGGGCATGTTCAAAATCAAATTACAGTGAAGATAAAATCCAAAATTATAGGGCTTACATTCGGGGGATTCATGATATTTTAATCTCTATAGTGCTTCCTATAATACACATTGTGTATTTTGTAGGTTTAGGCTGGTCCTAAGTACTGGAATCTTGAAAATTGAATTCTGGATGGCAGTGCAACATTTACCATTAAATTCCTGGCTTTTCTTCAAGGACTCTACCCTTGACACATGGTGATAAGCATTATCCATTGTCTATTCTCCATGATCACTTCAGGTCTTCAAAACCAGTGACAGCAGAGAACCTCATATACATTGTCAAGTTTGGCTGTCAGCTTGAGACCACAAGTTTCATGTACTGTTCCTGAGGAAGCACTTTCCAGAATACTTTGCCTCAAAGATGCCAATCTCTTCTTAATCACATTTGATATTTTAGCCCCAGGTGGCAAGTATTCATCTTCCCAGCAAAGCAAAGAATATATATGCACAGTCTTTAAATGATTCTCAAAATTCTCTTTAATAGTTAAAAAAAAAACAGATCTTAATTTCAGTTATTTTACCATTTCTGTGGCAAAGCATCATCACAACTACAAAAGAAAAGCAATCACAGAAGAAAAGAAATGGGAGACATTATGGTCTAAGAGTAAGTCTATGACAATCATAGAAATTATGGCAGCCTGTGGTGGAATGTTTTCTGTACGATATAAATAAATAACTGTTTGGACCCATGTAGGGCACCATAGAAGTGGGTGGAGAATCAGAGGCAGCCAGGTAGGAAGAAGGGGTGGAGTTTACTAGTAGCCATCTGTCTCCCGAAGAAGAAGCATGTAGGAATTTAGGTGAGCCACGGGCTGCAAGCCACGTGGTGGGTAGATTCATGGAAATGGGTTGATTTAAGAAGAAAGAGCTAGCTAGTAATGTGCTTAAGATATGGGCCAAGCAGTGTAAAGTATATAAGCGTGTGATTTATTTCTTTTGGGGGGCAAAAGCTACAAGCTCACAGACCAGGCTCCACACCACCGGCACCACACGTGTGCCAGGTCACAAATCTCCAGACCCAACCAGGCCAAAAAAAAAAAAAAAAATACAACAACAGCAGCCAGGCATGGTACAAGAGCTGGAGCTTAGAGCTTAAATTTTATCAACAAGCTAGAGACAGAGAAATAGTTAGCTGGGAATGTGTGAGCTTTTTTAACTTCAAAGTTCAACCTAGTGATGAATACCTCCTCTAAGGAGAACACATCTCCTAATTCTTCTCAAACAATTTTATCAAGGGAAAGGAGCAATTACATATATGACACTTGAAAGCCATTATCACTCAAACCAGCATAGATTCCATTGTTTAACTGCTCTAAGCATTATCTTCTAAGTTAAAACAATTGCTCTCTGAATACTTCATGACTTTTCTATCCCAAATCCAAGTGTTTCAATAATTTTCCCCAAAATGTAGTCTGGATTACCATAGCACTACTTCATCCCTGGTATTACCATTTGTTTTACTCACATTCTCTAAAGAAACAAGCAAGGAGATGAAGACACATTTTTTTTTTGTGTGTGTGTGTGTGTGTGTGTGTGTGTGTGTGCAAGCTCACTGTGTGCTTTAACATAATATAGCCAAATAATATCTGAGATACTGAGAACCAAGGAGTTATTCTTTGAAGAGGTGTTCTTTCACAATAGGAGTGGTTCCAAAACATCTGTCTCTCATTATAGGTGTAGGGAACTATCCATAATCACTTTGTCCACAATATGGGATGCTCAACAGTTCCAACCTGGAACTGATAGCCAAGAAAGTTTGTAGAAACAGCTGTTTACTTTTTTACATGAAAATTAGAAAATATTTTTTGTAATCAGTGAAAGAATCATCAGTGTCAACAACAAGGAAAATAAGTGGGGTAACAAGACAGAAGGCCAAGTAAGCTAAAAGCAATATATAAACAATGTATGTTTTTATCTTAGCTGGTATCTGAAGGAGCTGGCCACAATCAGTGTGAGACTTCTATCACCAAAAAGTCAATCAGGACAATTCTTTAGGTGAAGATCCCCACTCAGGTAATTGTAAAATGTGGCAACTAGATGCTTAAACTAGCCAGAATATTGCTGTAGTCACTTAAAATCAACACATACTTTAATAAATAAAAATTTCTCCTTTTAGTATCAATTTTAAGATGTACTGGGCAGCACTTCAGTCTACACAACTATCCCTCCTCAAATGATACATTATTCAAGATATAGAAGAAGCCTCTAAGCTAGCAGATGATAACTATTTTCCTGAGGGATAACTGAGACCACATTAATGCAAATTAATGAGGTGCTAAAGCTCATGGTCATTCTAATCTTTCTAGAGTACTTATTTCTCTAAACTTAAGACACCATATCATTCAAAAGTAACTATGTTCATTTATATTTTAGATATTAAAAGATTCTCACATCTTCTAAGGCTCTCACATCTCACTATTATCTTCATGAAATGGTTTGAAAAGTCTTTGAGACATAAACTAACAAAAGAATCTTTAGGAAGATATCTTTGAATTATTTGAAAATTATCTTCATTTACTCTAAGTAACAGGACAGAGTCTCTGTAGATAGGTATTTGAATGGCAATCAGGTTAAATTGTTACATTGCCAGTTTGTCAATGGGATGAATATGAATTGTTCACACAAATCATTCTGCGTCATATTATCAATGAAACACTCAAAGTGCCCGATCTTATCATTAAATACTTTAGGCTAATAAAATGCTTGTGAGGGTAAAATAAATGATGCCATTTTGTGGTAGATAGTTCCCACTGTCAAGAAATAATGAATAGGTCTCAAATATAACACATGGAGCACATTTTCAAAGATATTGAAGATAAAAAGCCTGCAGCTTTTGTGGCTAGCTAAAAGAGCATTTGAAACATTCCATCAGAAATTAACTATTTTGATTTTTAGAACTAAATTATGATTGAATTGCCAAATTGAGAGTTAAAAGTGGAAAATGTTTCTATCATATTAGAATAATCCAAGCATCTAAACACAGAAAAAAATTAATTTTTGAAATATTTCAGTACATAATTTATTCTAACTGTATATATAGATTTGTTAATCATGGTCTTTAGTGATTTTTACTCTCATTGTTTTAAATTTGATAATTTTGGAGCTTTATTAGTATAAATTAATTGCGTATAAAATTAATGAGTTTGATGGTGACATTTTCATATATAAACATTATTAACTTTGATTACAATCACATCAGTTACCTCTTAGGAGCAGCACAGGAGAGTCTCTCTCTTTATCCAATGTTATAATAAATTTCTCTCTCTTCACTAGTGATAGACACATGTATACTAGACATAGAAGCACTACTTTCTATAGTTAAGTATTTCAACTTACCTTGCTTATTCTCTGCCTTTGTTTTCTACTCTAAGACACCTGACTAAGGCAATTTATGAAAGAGTTTATTGGGCATATAGTTTTAGAAGATTTGTTCATGACCATATGGTAAAGAACATGCTAGTAGGCAGACAGGCATACCTCTGAAGCATTAGCTGAAAGTTTATATCTGATTCACAAGTATGAGGCAGAATAATGTGTGTGTGTGTGTGTGTGTGTGTGTGAGAGAGAGAGAGAGAGAGAGAGAGAGAGAGAGAGAGAGAGAGAGAGAGAGAGAGACCTAACAAGGAGTGGTATGGAAAATTTTAAACCAAGGCCTAACTCCAGTCACACACTTCCTCCAACAAGACCACACCTCCTAGTACTTCCCAAACAGTTCCACCAGCTAGCAGCCAAGCATCCAAACATATGTGAGCCTATGGGAAACTTCTCATTCTGACAACCAAACTCACCAATTTTGTTATGCCTGTGTCACCTGAAGTAAGTCACTTTCCAACTTCTTCTTAGGATCTCTCTCCTTTATACATTTGATTGAGAATGCTTGACAACAAAATTCTAGTGTCATGAATCTTGAAATAAATGGAAAGAAGAACATTTCAAACATTCTGTACAATGGAGTACATGTTTTATAAATGGTCAAAGAAGAAATGTCTTTCTAACTTATGTAGAATTTCATATTGTTCAATTAGACTCAGTAATTTACAAGGCATATTTAGTAAAATCCACAGGACATGTACAAAATCCATTTGTATTAATGTTTGAGGTGGTTTGAATGATAAATATTTCCAATAGTCATAGGGGTATTTGAAACAGTTGGTGTATGTTCGTGGAGGCTTTATAAGTGTAGCTTTACTGGAAAAAGTATGTCAGAGGTAACAAGCTATGAGTTTCTTTTTTTTTTTAGCGTTGAGTTTCTATAGTCACATTCTATTTTTGTTTCAGCCTCCCTGACTTATGCTTGTAGCTTAGATCTGATCTCTAGGCTTCTAGCTTCATGTCTGTCAATTGCTATCATGCCTCTCTAATCATGATGAACTCTTATTCCTATGGAACCATAAGTTCAGATAAATCTCTTCTTTAAATGATGTTAGAAGGTAACTGATACAACACTGTAGAAGAACATAGTCTCTGAATATGTTTATGTGTTTTTACATTTACAAAAGCTTTCTTTAAAGAATATTTGTCATGAAATACCATTTGAAGATAACTTTAAAAGTGATGTTCCAAAAGCTGGAAAGTGATCTCCTAGCTATGTTGAACATATTCTCTATATGACATTGAAACTTAAGCTATCAAAGCTCAAATTGAAGTAGATTATGAATATGGGACAACTTACAATGAAGGCCTTGTTGAAAGCCCATCACAGAAACCTACTATCTCTCTCTCTCTCTCTCTCTCTCTCTCTCTCTCTCTCTCTCTCTCTCTGAATAGTGTTATTATGTCAGGGGAGAGACTTTCTCAACTAGAAATTATATACTATCATGTAAAATCCCTAGGTTAGGAGTAACATACATCTCTTAGAATTTTAGCCAAAGGAGTCCTTAGATACCTCATCTCCAAATATCATAGACTACTGCCAAGGTTATTTGATACTTTCTAGAAACTGAAGTGAAGACACTATTGGTGGACACAGTACAGTACCTATATCTTGAAACATGCAGAATTCAAGCAGATACCTAGAACCTATACCTCCATTGAGAAGGGTTGATGAAGGGGCAGGATGGGGAAGGGAGCTTCAACAAGGATATACACAGATAAAAACTATGACTTTATTCATAATAATTTTTTAAAAATTTACTTTTCACACTACTGAAAGATAAAACTGATTCCAAAGTGACCAAACTACAATCCTCACAAACTCCAACCTTTATCTGACTATAAACTTCTGTTTCTATAGTGGCAAGAATATTATAGGAAGAACCAATAGTTATTTGTTGTATTTAAGATCACCTCCATCAGATGGAACTCAAACTTGACACTGCTAAAGTGATTTGAAAATTCAAAACAACACACTTTAACCATCTACTCAGCTTGTTAGTTAGCTACATTTAGTTTGAACTACAAATCACAAATAGTACTGGCATTAGTTCTTCTTTGATAATTAGTATTATATGAGAAATTTATATGCAATGGATTTTATATGCTTGAATACATGAAAGGATTACAATTCTGTAATTTCTATTTTCTTGATGGAGCAATTTTCTTGGAGCTTCTCATTGTCTGGCTTTAATTTATTCTACTAAGAAGCTGCTTTATTTCTCTACTTTCTGGAAAAAATCAAACTTTCAAAAGGTTCTTTTTAATCTTATTTTTCAAATACATATCTTTATGACTTACATTTGTAGTATGTACTTCTAATGAACAATGTCACTATAACTCTATTTTATTGTTGCTGAAACAGAAATTGAAAATATGCCAGAAAATGGAAATCTTCAAGATTTGATATGAAATACTTTGCATTGCATGGTGTATGCACATGACATTAAAATCTCCACACAGCTTTGTGTGATGATGCATGTCTTTAATCACATAATCGCATTACTAAGAAGGCAGAGGCAGGTAGGTCTCTACTAGTTACAGGCCAACCCAGCCATGGCTATATACTGAGTGCTTGAGTCTCAAAAATAATATTATGATAAATAGTAATATCAACAATAATAATCTACTATTATTCACTGTGACAATTAGGTAAATTATTCTGTGCTGGGGATGTTTGAGTGGCTGAAAACATTTGATTCTCTTGCAGTGGACATATTTTCAGTTCTAAAACCTTTGTTTTCCTCTGCAACCCAAGATCCAGGGGTTCCAAAGCACTCTTTCATGCTTCTGATGGCACCAAGCACATATGTTGTCCACATGCACACATGTGACAATATACTAATATACTTTTTTAAAAGAAACTAAATTTTTAGAAGGAAATAAATTCATTACATATTATTGAATGATGTTTGTAGTCTGTGGCTACAGGTAGTATTCTGAAATATATTTATATTCTATGTAGACTAACACAAGGTAGCTCTTTTCCCAGTGCCATTTCACTTTAAAAATATAGGAACTAAATTTAAATGTTCAGGCACAGTTCAAGAAAAGGGGACTGTAGTAAAAATCTTTGACTTGTTTGAATGTAGGTGTAATAGAAGTCAATTTTAGAAAGTATTATATTTTACAAAATACTCTTGGAATCATTTCAAATAAGTTTTCTAAAAGGAATGTGAAGAGTGTAGTATTTAAGAAACACTCAATTTCTTTATTCCATACCTTTCAAAATTATTCTAATCTTTATAGTTAATAAAAAGAAATACATCGACATCCGGGACCAGGTCCTGTCTAAGGAGTATGTCCCCACACACTCTGTAGCAGACAGAGATAAACTTTGACTGTCAGGGTCCCCCCAGCTACTGCTGAGGGAATTTGCAAGGCCACCTGCCTCCAACTGAGTAAACAGAGAGGGACTGAAGACTCTGGAAGACAGACTTAGACTCTGCCCAAAGGAGAGGTGGGTTCAGAAGGCCCAAGGGTCTGAATACGGGCCAGGGAAAATTGTGTTCTGGTCGGGTTCCGGTTCCAGGAACAGGTGCTGTCTGTGGAGCGTACCCACAAACTCTGTAGCAGACAGAGATAAACTTTGGCTCTCAGGGTTCCCCCAGCTGCTGCTGAGGGAACTCGCACGGCCACCCTGCCTCCAACTGCTCAAACAGAGAAGGATTGAAGACTTGAAATTCAGTCACCTGCCCAGAACAGAAGTAGAGATTGAGCAGATCTTTTGTTCAGAGGTGACATAAAACAGACAAGCCCATGTGTCACAACTGACCAGAAGCCACCTAAATGTAAGCTACTGAAGCCATCGGCAGATGACATTGCAAAAATATATATTATAATATAAAGAACAACAAGGTAATTCAAGAAGAAAGTGGTGGTCTTACAACTACAAAACCTGAACTGAGCAATGAAGAGGAAACAGAAGGAAGCAACACCAAAAATTTCTTTATGATGATCATCGAAGCTCTGAAAGGAGATATGAAAAATAGCCTTAAAGAAATAGAAGAAAATACAAACAAAAAATTGGAAGAGATGAACAAATCTATGAAAGAAAACCAAGAAAAAGTAAACCAAATAATGAAAGAAACATACCAGGAACTAAAAACTGAAATAGAAGCAATAAAAAAGGCACAAAATGAGGTAAAGATGGAAATAGAAAACCTGAAGAAAAAAGCTGGAACCACAGATACAAGCATAACCAACAGAGTTCAAGAGAAGGAAGATAGAATCTCTGAAGTGGAAGACTCAATAGTTCAAATAGATATACCAGTCAAAGAAAATACTAAAACCAAAAAAGCCATAACTCAAAATGTTCAGGAAATCTGGGACACCATGAAAAGACCTAAGTTGAGAATAATAGGAATAGAAGAAGGAGAAGAACACCAGCTCAAAGGCACAGATAATGTTTTCAATAAAATCATAGAAGAAAACTTCCCTAACCTGAAGAAGGAAATGCCTATAAACATACAAGAAACTTACAGAACAAAAAATAGATATGACCACCCTCCAAAAAAGTCAGCGTGCCACATTATAATCAAGCCACAAAACATACAGAACAAAGAAAAAATTTTAAGAGCTGCGAAAGAAAAAGGCCAACTTACACATAAAGGTAGGCCCATCAGAATAACACTAGACTATTCAATGGAAACAATGAAAGCTAGAAGGGCTTGGTCAGAATTTATACAGTCACTAAAAAAGCATGGCTGCCAAACTATAATAACATACCCTGCAAAATTATCGATCACCATAGATGGAGTAAACAAGATATTTCATGACAAAGTTAGACTGAAAGAATATCTATCTACCAATCCAGCACCACAGAGAGTATTAGAGGGAAAACTCCAACCTAAGGACCCCAGATACACCCATGAAACCACAAACAATCAATAATTCCTCAGAAGAATACTCCAGAGAAAGGAAATACAGACAAGTTACCATCAAAAATGGCAGAAAATATCAATCAGTGGTCACTAATATCCCTAAATCTAAATGGACTCAACTCTCTTATAAAACGTCACACACTAACAAGATGGATACAACAACAGAAGCCATCCTTCTGTTGCCTATAAGAAACACACCTCAACTGCAAAGACAGACACAGGTTTAGAATAAAGGGTTGGGAAAAGATTATCCAGTCAAATGGTCCTAAGAAACAAGCTGGGGTTGTCATCCTAATATCTAACAAAGTAGACTTTAAGCTAAAAGCAATTAAAAGGGACCAAGATGGTCACTACTTATTCATCACAAGAAAAAATGGTCAAGGGGAGATTTCAATCCTGAATATTTATGCCCCTAATATAAGGGCACCTACCTATGTAAAAGAAACACTGCTAAAGCTTGAATCCCATATCAAGTCTTCTACCATAATAGTGGGAGAATTCAATACCCCACTTTTAACCCTGGATAGGTCAACCAGACAGAGACTCAACAGAGAAATAAGGAATTCCAAAAAAGGTTATGATGCAAATGAATTTAATAGATATCTACAGAAGCTTCCACTCAAATGCAAAGAAATATACATATTTCTCAGCTCCTCATGGAACTTTCTCCAAAATTGACCACATAATTGGCTATAAAGCAAATATCAACAGTTAAAAAATGAAAATAATTCCTTGTAACATATCAGACCACCAGCACCTAAGTTAGAGTTCAACAACATCAAAAATCAAAGAAAGTCTACCAACTCATGGAAACCAGACATCATTCAGCTGAACCATCTCTGGGTCAAGGAAGAAATTAAGTAAGAAATCAAAGTATTCCCAAAATTTATTGAAAATGAATCCACAACATATCCCATCTTGTGGGACACAATGAAAGCAGTCTTAAGAGGAAAATTCATAGTGCTAGATGCTTACATGAAAAACCTAGAGGAATGCCACACTAGAGACCTAATAGTTCAGCTGAAAGCCTTAGAACAATTAGAAGCAAACTCACCTAGAAGGAGTAGAGGGCAGGAAATAATCAAACTTAGAGCTGAAATCAATATAAGTGAAACAAAAAGGACAATACAAAGAATCAATGAATCTAACAGTTGGTTCTTTGAGAAAGTCAACAAGATAGATAAGCCCTTAGCCAAACTAATAAAAACAGAGAGAGAGTGTTCAAATCAACAAAATCAGAAATAAAAAGGTGGACACAACAGACCCCCAAGAAATACAGAGAATTATCAGATCATACTTTGAAAATGTGTTCCACAAATTGGAAAATCTAGAAGAAATGGGCAGCTTTCTGGACAGGTACCATCTACCAAAATTAAATGAAGATCAGATTAATTACCTAAACAGGCCTATAACACTTAAGGAAATTGAAGCTGTCATTAAAAAGCCTCCCCAAAAATAAAAGCCCTGGTCCAGATGGTTTCAGTGCTGAATTCTACCAGACATTCAAAGAAGAATTACTACCATTATTCCTCAAACTATTTTACACAGTAGAAACTGAAGGAATATTGCCAAATTCCTTTTATGAGGCCACAATT
Organism: Sigmodon hispidus; assembly: GCA_004025045.1. Classification (NCBI taxonomy): domain Eukaryota; kingdom Metazoa; phylum Chordata; class Mammalia; order Rodentia; family Cricetidae; genus Sigmodon; species Sigmodon hispidus. The sequence continues at coordinate 66,702 of PVIH01011370.1, forward strand.
ACCCTAATATACAAGCCACTCAAAGACACAACAAAAAAGGAGAATTACAGACCAATTTTCCTCATAAATACTGATGAGAACATTCTCAACAAAATTTTGGCAAACCATATACAACAATGTATAAAAATTATCATCCACCAGGACCAAGTAGGCTTCTTCCCAGAAATGCAGGGCTAGTTTAACATATGAAATACCGTAAACGTTATCCATCATGTAAACAAACTAAAGGAACAAATCCACATGATCATATCCTTAGATGCTGAAAAAGCCTTTGACAAAATCCAACACTCCTTTATGATTAAAGCCCTGGAGAGATCAGGAATACAGGGAGAATACCTAAATATAATTAAGGCGATTTACAAGAAGCCAACAGCCAGTATCAAAATTATTGGAGAAAAACTGAAAGCAATCCCACTAAAATCAGGAACTAGACAAGGATGTCCTCTCTCCCCTTATCTATTCAATATAGTTCTCCATGTTTTAGCTAAAGTAACAAGGGAATGAATAGAGATTAAGGAGATACAAATTGGAAAAGAAGAAGTGAAGCTATCTCTATTTATAGACGATATAATTGTATACATAAGTGACCCACAAAATTCTTCCAAGGAACTGCTATGGCTGATAAACACCTTCAGCAATATAGCAGGATACAAGATTAACTCAAAGAAATCAGTAGCCCTTCTATACACTAAAGATAGAAGAGCTGAAAAAGAAATAAGGGAAACATTATCCTTCATAATAGCAGCAAATAGTATTAAATACCTTGGAGTAACTATAACCAAAGAAGTAACAGACTTATTTGACAAAAATTTTAAATCACTAAATAAAGAAATTGTAGAGGATATCAGAAAATGGAAAACTCTCCCATGTTCCTGGAATGGTAGGATCAACATAGTAAAAATGGCAATTCTACCAAAAGCAATCTACAGATTCAATGCACTACCCATCAAAATCCCAACACAATATTTTTTGGACCTTGAAAGAACAATACTCAATTTCATTTGAAATAAAAGGAAAGCCAGGATTGCCAAAACAATTTTACTTAACAAAAAAAATCTCAGGAGGTATTACCATCCCTGACTTCAAGCTATACTATAGAGCTACAGTAATAAAAACAGCTTGGTACTGGCATAAAAACAGACTTGTGGACCAATGGAATAGAATTGAGGATCCAGACATTAACCCAAAAACCTATGAACACCTGATCTTTGACAAAGAGGCCCAAAATATTCAATGGAAAAAAGATAGTATATTTAACAAATGGTGTTGGCATAGCTGGATGGAAGTGTGTAGAAAAATGTAAATAGATCCGAGCCTGTCTCCCTGCACAAAACCCAAATCCAAGTAGATCAAAGACCTCAACATAAACCCAGCCACTTTAAACTTGATAGAAAAGAAATTGGGAAATATACTTCTATGATATGGCATAGGCAACTACTTCCTAAATATAACACCAGTGGCACAGACACTAAGACCAACAATCAATAAGAAGGATCTCCTGAAGCTAAGAATCATCTGTAAAGCCAAGGACACTGTCAATAGGACAATACGGCAGCCTCCAGAATGGGAAAACATTTTCACCAACCCTACAAGTGATAAAGGACTTATCTCTAAGATATTTAAATAACTCAAGAATCTATAGTCCAAAACCTTGAATAACCCAATCAAAAAATGGGGTTCAGATCTAAAAAGGGAATTCTCAACAGAAGAATTACAAATGGCTGAAAGAGGGTTCATCATCTTTAGCCATCAGATTAATGCAAATCAAATCAACTTTGAGATACCACCTAGCACCTGTTAGATTGGCTAAGATAAAAGACACAGAGGACAGCCTATGCTGGAGAGGATGCAGAGCAAGGGGAACACTCCTCCATTGTTGGTGGGAGTGCAAGCTTGTTCAGCCACTTTGGAATGCAGTATGGTGGTTTCTCAGAAAATTGAGAATCAATCTCCCCAAGGACCCAGCAATATCACTTCTGAGTGTATACCCTAAAGATGCACAGTCACACTCCAAAGGCATTAGCTCAACTATGTTCATAACAGTGTTATTTGTTATAGCAAGAACCTAGAAACAACCTAGATGTCCCTCAACTGAATAATGGATCTACACAATGGAGTACTACTCAGCAGTTAAAAAAAATGATTTCCTAAAATATGCAGACAAATGGATGGATTTGGAGAATATCCTCCTGAGCGAGGTATCACAAACTCAGAAATGTAAGCAGGGGATGTACTCACTCATTAGTGGACTCTAAACAAACAAACAAACAAGAAAAATCAAAGCATGCCCAAGCTGCAAATCACAATCACTGAACAGCTTGGGATCAGAAACACCCTGGACTGAATCCTTGGATCCCACCCACCCCCCCCTCGTTCTTGAGGGAAGCGGGAGAAAACTTGATCTGCCAGGAGGGGAGACTGAACTAAGCAATATTGGGACAGTGGGAACATGTGACTGTCTGCTGCCTGCTCAGGGAGGGGATGGGGAGTTGTGGAGAAGAAAGAATGACCTGATGTGGTAGGAGGGGGAATGGACCTTGAATAAGGATATACAAGGATAAAAAAAAATGCCTACTGTTTCCCAGGTAATACTAAAGACTTTAGAACCAAATCAATAAACAAAACTTAATTAAAAAAATACATCCGCAAAAGTCAACTGTTTTTTTCATTTGACCCACATTAATTTAAATATAAATGCTGCCCTTAAATAAACCTTTGATAGTTATTTAAACCTTGTATTTGTGATTCTCGTACGTTTGCTTAAATGTCAAGACCATGTTAAATATAGACATAAAATAAAATGTGTTACAAATTCTTTTTTTCTGTCACAGGAGTCCACCCACAGCAGCTCTGACCTTTCTTTTTTTTTTTTTTTTTTTTTTTTTTTTTTTTTTTTTTTTTTTTTTTTTTTTT